>JAAAKG020038201.1:0-19163 GCA_010014905.2 Druon quercuslanigerum
TAAATTTGTCAAAACAAAAAAATGTCTCTAATATAATATATATTCTTAGATCAGTAATAATTTTTTTAGCGAATCGGGATGGATTACACTTTTGTTTTGGTCTTAAATTTTGTCGTAACCCTTACACGGCCGCAAATAGTTGCATTTACCATACACATTCTTAAATATGGTCAGGAATGGATAGTGAATCAAATATTAGTCAATGGGATGTCTGATGAAGAATGAGAGAGCAAGGTCAAGGATGTAAAAAAGCGAAACAAAAAGACAAAGCAAACGCGAATTAAGATTGAAAATTTACATGCGACACGACTTGACGACTCTTACAAAATAAAAAAGTCTTTGACATATATTTTCGAAATTGTTTCTAGTTGTGAACTATGCTTGGGCAGTAGGGAGTTGTCCAGGTACATTATATGTTTTTTCCGCTGATGTTTAAAATACAAACAAAGTTCCTAATATTTTTTGTGTATACTTTTCCTCTATCAAAAATTATTTTTCCGCTATTGTAAATTATTTTATTTCTAAAACTAAAGAGAAAATATTGTAATAAAATTTTTGTTATAACTACGTTCTTCTCTGAAAATTCTGGAAGAAAATAATTTATTTGTATTGTTTGAAGCATAGCAGAAGTGTTTCGTGAGCTGTTGGAAAATAAACATTATTTTGCTCTGTTCCACGTTTTACTGCATTCTGTTTCCGGGCACATTTAAAATAAAGTAGTTTGGCCAGCAGCTTAAATTTTAGTGTCCGGTTGATTGTTAAATATTGATAACAATTTTAAAAACAGAATAGTCATTTTTAAATTTATAATATGGGACTCTAATTTTTATTGCCGAGGAAGGCTCGAGAAAGTAATTGGATGACGGTTTATAAAAGTTTGAATCTAAACTCACTCGGTACTTTTTAGTACCTCTATCACTGCACTCCTCTTATCCAAGTAGAGTCGGCAATTTAAGCACTAGAGCTAAATAAAAATGTAGTAGTTCGAGATCACTCTCTCGATTGTATATGATTTGTTCAATTAGGTTGACAATAATAATTTATTATTGCGAATCCATAAATATTAATTAAAAGTAACGGATTATTAACGACGAATTATTAGTTATTATTATACTGGTCAAATCCATTTCAAAACAGGGAGGCATTGTCAACCAATTTTTTTTTAAAGTTACGCTTATTTGAATTTTACGCTTTCTTTTATAAAAAACCCGAACTTATTTCTTTGAACCTCTATAGCCAGAATAAACCTTTTTTCTTACAATTCAAATTTCTACTTTTTCTTTGAAACAAGGACAGATATGAAAAAATGTTGAGATAAAAGTTTTCACATCTAAAAAAGTTAGATGAAAAATGTCTCTTGTTCTTTTGCCTCAAGAATGGTATAGCTCGCATGATAAAACATGAAAAAATACATTTTTTGAAAAACTCCAACTTTTGTCTTCTTCAAAATATTTTTAAAAAGTTTCGACTAATACTAGAAAGGCATCTTATCAGTATAATACAGGCTAAACCATTGTTGAGTCCAAGCGGATGTTTTTTCCCTAAAAATGTAATTTTTCTCGTAAACCGTTAAAAATATCGCAAAAGATCAAAAGCCATTTTTCATAGAACTTTTTTAGACGTGCAAAGCTTTATCTCAATATTTTTTCGTGTCCGTTTTTGTTACCAAAAAAAGTAGCATAATCGATTCTAAGAAAAAAGAATTCTTTTGGTTACGAAAGTTATTTAGTAAGCATTAGACTTACAAGATATGTTCATTGTCAAACTACAAGTTTAAAACAAAATTGGCAAAAAATTTATAAGGGGAGTTTTTGTGAAAATCGATTTTTAATATTTTTAGAAAACCTGATGCCCTTCTGTTAATTTAAATTTTTTTGATTTTTCGGTGGAGTTTGAAAGAAGACGGTTAACACTATATATTAGATAAAAGGTTATAGAGACTCAATAAAATAAATTCGGTTTTTTAAACAAAGTACAAAACTTATTTTCGCGTCAATTTTTAAACAAATTCTTTTTTGCAAATCCGAAAAATACATGTCGCCTAATTCCCTCTAGAAAAGCACACTTTTTATTCCCGAGATATTCTACGATTTTAAGTGTAGGTTCCTGCGTGATATGAAATGGATTCGGTCTACTTTTGAATATGAAAAGATCGCTTTAGTTACTTTTGTTCCAATAAATTAAACCGTAGGTTAGAAGTCAGTGTCTAATGGATAAAATTTGGTTACTCACTAACCGAAAAACCTGAATTACTATTTATTTTTTCATATAAAAAGAAAAATATGTTAAACATGTAAACAATTATAAAAATTAAAAAATAAATCAACGTTATAATTTATACTGTTAACAATTGAAAAATTCTCGATTGAAATCTATGAAATTAAATAAATTTTAATTTTTAAATCTTCAAAATTAAACCGTTTGAAAAATGATCATTCAAAATTGCATTATTTTCTATAATAGGTATAGAATATTGAACAGTCTTCAATTGAAAATCCTAAAAATTCAACGATTGAAAAGAAGCTTTTAAAATTACTTACATTTAAAATATAAATCTTAAAAATTTAATAATTTTCAATTTCATATTTTAGCAATAAACAAATATGAATAAAAATGGTTAATCTTTAAATTAAAAAATATAGCAAGTTTTATGGTTTAAAATTAGAAACTCTGTAATTCTGACGATTGATGGTTAAAATTTCTTGAATTTGAAGTATTTAGGATTAAAAAGTCTTGACTCTTTATCTTAAATATTATAAAAATTTAAGAATTTTTATTCACGCATCTTTTTGTTTAAAGAAACTCGAATTGCAAATATAAAAAATGGAAGAATTATTCATTGTAGATCTTTAAAATTGCGCTACATGTTCCAAAAAAGATTCAGAATTACATAGCTTTAAAATATGAATATTAAAAATCGAATAATTTTTAATTCATTATTATTTTAGAAATTCAAGAACGAACGATTGTAACTAATTGAAAATGTAGATTCTTGAATTTTAAATATGGTAAAAATTGAAGAGTTTATATTTTTGAAAATTTAGCATTAAAAACTCTGTCATTTGAATTTGGATTAGGTTGAATTAAAATTTTGACTTTTCACCATCGGAATCATCCAAATTCAAGAATTGTGATCCATAGATCTTTAAAATTAAATATTTTTTAATTGACACATGAATACTTGCAGAATATACAAATGCAAATACTGAAAATTGATCCGTTTCAAAAAGATGTTTAAAATGTTATGATTTTAAACTATAACAGATCAAAAGTGAACAAGTAAGCAACTTTTCTAATATAAATGCTTTGAAAATGGATCTGTGTCGAAAACAAGAAACATCAAAAGCATTCAGAATTCCTGAATCACAAATGAAAATATTTGCGTTAATTAGGAGAACCCGTTTCTGCAACCCAATTTTTTTTATTTAACAAAAAATGACTTGAAAATAAATATCATTTTAAATTAGCGAAGAAATTTTATTATGCCAAAAAATCACTTTTTTGTACCAAAGCAACCTCTCTGGAGCAAGAGAAAGTTCTTTGAATCCAAACATATTTCCTTGAGTGAGAGCCAAGATAAATATTTGTCTTTTTATTTAATTAAAGAATCTTTTCTCTAATTGTCTGTTCCTTAAGAATATCTTATTTCGATATAAAATGTAAAATAAAATGTTTTAATTACGTATTTTTTTCTATGTCATACTGGAATAAAATCTTTTTGAATTTCCGCATTTCCTTCAATTATTTTGAAATATAGTAGGGTATTTTAAGAGAATTGATAGGTTTTGAAATGATTTAGGGAAGTTTCAAAGAATCCAAGAAATTTTTAATAGATTTCAATTATTTTAAAATAATTAAAAGGATTTAAAAGACTTTAGGTATTTTAAAAGAATTCAAGGCATCTTCAAGCGAATAATTAAAAAAAAATAATTTCCAAGGATTCGAATGTTTTGAAGGGATCTTGGAAGCTCTCTACGTATTTTAATAATTTTTTCAGGATATCAGGAAATATCATAAGATTTTATAGAATTCAACTGGTTTTATAATATTTTAGTAGACTCTAAAGAATTTTTTCACAAGAAATTAAATTAATTTTGAATTCAATGGAAGTTTGTATTAATTTTTCGTTAATGCTTTTGAATTTTCTTGAATTCAATTAATTTTTTTGTTTAATTCTTCTTGAAGTCTTATTAATTTGCCTACATTCCTTAAGAATTTTGTCAAAACCTTTTGAATTTCTAACTTCTCTAAACTCATTATAAATTTCTATGGAATAAATTTAAAATGTCTTTTTATAATTTAAATGAATTATCTTGAATTTAACGAGAATCATCTTAAAGTCTTAAAATATGCACTTAATTTATCTAGCTTTAACTTGAATAATACAGGGAACAAAGAGAAAACTTTTCAAATCTAAATAAAGCTTTAATAAAAAAAATAGGTTTATCAATTATTTTACGTTTTTGTAAATATTATATGGCGAAACGCAATAAGCAATGCGGTAAAATAGTATATTATGTACTAAAAGAAGAAGAGGGACTTTATTGGCGAGTATATGTTTTCAGTGGATGAATATGGCCGTGTTTTTCATGCCTGTGGAGCGAAACTGAAGTTCCGTTTTTCCATATTATAGTTATTTAATGGTCATAGGTCAAACATTATGACAGGCTAGATATATAGAATGGCAATTTCTAAAATGGACACATCCTATATTGTTTAAATCCTTTGGAATCTCTTGAAACGTTTTAAAACATTTGCCAGTTTAAAATAACCTAAAATGATTAAAATCCTTCAAACTCTGTTGAGGTTTCTTTTAAAACTTTATCAAGATTCATTCAGTCATTATATGCCTATGCTTTCGTAATTTTTGCCATTATAAGGTAAACATCCCAGTATTCATGGCCATAAGAGATTTCATTGGCTTCAAATATTTAGAAAATTGTTTTGCAAGGATTATTTAAAAAAATATTGGAACTGATTGAAGCATTAAACATCCTAGAATATTATGAGAATTTTTTTAACATTATATTAACATTGCTTTTTATTTATAAACAATTAAAAGTAAAAAAGACCGATGTTCCAGTTATCGCGATTTCCAAATCTGCCATGTACTAGTCATCGCCAGACGTCCCAGTCTTCGTGAAAAAAATTAAGTTTTCTCAAAATCAGTTTATAGGAATTTGGAGGTGTATTTCGAATGTATACAATAATTTGTATTTCAAGTATACTCTAATCAAATTAAATAATAATTTGGTCTCAAAAATAAATCCGGAGTGGGGCTAAGCAGGTACTTTTTTCCAGTCGTTTTTAATTGAAGAAAATATGGTTTCAAAACGTATTGAGTATTGTTGAAACCAATATTCAGTTGGCTACAAAATATTGCTTTTGATTTTAAACGGCGACGCTTCGTTTGTCAATTATTATAAAAAAGTGAAGTCATGAAGGATCTGTCAAGTGAATAATCGTGAGGATAAGAAGAAACCCTTATGGGAATAAGTCGAAATTTAACCATACTATGTGAAGAAAGAAAAGGATACTTATTAAGATTTTTTAGTATTTTGGCCATATGAATTCTCGAACCGGCAATACCTAAGGCGTTTTCAAATAAAATGTTGTTAGTGGAGAGTGGGTTATGGTGCCGGGCTCCGAATGAAATCTCCTGTAAATTATAATTCAAATGTGATTTTGATATGCTTATTTTTTGACGAGAAGCTCACATTATCTGGTTTTTAATGTCTTTACTCAACACCGTTTCTTAATTATTCCATTGTTTTATGAATAGTGGTCTTGCATTTCAGTCAGCGTACCCCATACCATGGGGTATAGTGTCCCTCATATTAGTGCTGGTTTATTTCAATAGTATAAGCACTGTAGAATAAAAATGTAGAATATATAATAATTCTTGAGAGTACAATATAATTAAGGAAGATCACTCGAGACATGATCAACACTAAATAAATGTTTTCTTATTCTTACCAATCAAAGTAAAGTATGTCGCAGAACCTAGTTATAAAATTTTACTCCTTAAAAATTCTATTTTGCATGTAAATATCTGCAATCGCCCTTGACAGTTATCTTGCTTACTAATAGGTGCCAAAGGCGCGAATTTTCAAATCAGACATTGATCAATAATATGTGAAACCATATTGATTTAATTATTGTTCAACTCATATCATTAGCACCACCCTAATAAATAAAGATAATTGCTTGAAATGTGCTTGAAATGATAAATTATAATTAGAAATGAAAACATTTTCTTAAGAATAAGGTTTCAAATTTGTAGGTGTACCTCAAAGTTCACATGGTGCTCTCTTTTTAAAAACTAAAAAATGAAATTACGCGGTGGAGTAAAAAGAATGCTTTCAAATATACATTTTAATACCAAATTGTAAATATGAATGGAAATACAATTTTAAACTTTATAAGAACCATTTTTTATATTTATAAGTTATAATCACGAATTTGGAATGAGAGTTTCTTTCATAGGAATGAAAAGTGAACTTGACTCACCAAACTCTCACTTTTTCACTCTGTTCTCGGCCTTCCTAGAACTGCTGGCTCACGCAGCTTTTCAGTCAAATACTTTTTCATCTATTTTCGCTAAAACTGTTTTTTTATAATAACTAATATAAAACGCATTTTAAACTAAAATGTTATCACATCACTATTTTTTCAAACAAATAAATTAATTTTCTGCAAAAAAGTAATATGAAATTCTGCAAACGTGGTCCTTTTTTGTAATCGACAACATGCCCCTCTTTACCCTACATTCTTCACCTATAATGAGAAGATATTAGTTGGATGTAAAATTAACGTCAAAATTATAGTATATAACGTCAAATTTGAGCATTTTTATAATTGAAAATTATAATAATGTTATATAGGCCGGTGTAATTAGATAAGTATTTTTTCCGTAATTTTATAAAAAATATTAGTAAAAAGAAATCATTTCACAATTTTTTAATTTACTATCAACGACTAGCAAAATCATTCAAAAAAATTCAAGTTTATATTTGAAAAGATTCCAAGCTTTTTCAGAGGGTTTCTATTATTCACTAATATTTCAAAGGATTTTTTTTAACATTTCAATGAATTTTACAGGATTTTTATGAGTTTTCGAAGGATTTCAGTAATTTAAAGTCTTTCAATGAGGTATTTTGATACATTTTTCAGGGTCTTAAATTTTTTCATAGAACTGCAATTTTAGGGGATATCAAGACGTACCATCAGATTTCAATTTAATTATCCGAAATAATTTTTGAGTGCCTTAAAATATTTAACGAGATTTAATGAAAATAAAGGATTTTCAAAAGATTTTAATCTCTTCAAGGGATTTAAAAAAGTTGCATTTAGTTTTGAAAAATTTGCTAGAATTTCGACAGATTTGGAAAGATTTTATGGAGCCGATGATTCTAAAATATTTTAAAAGAATTGAACTGATTTTTGAGAGATTTAATGGAATTTTATTAAATTTTCGAGAACTTCAGCCATTTTAAGGGGATTAAAAGGCTCTCAAAAAGGTATTTTAATAAATTTCTGAGGATCTCGAATTATTTCATAGAACTAAAAATTTTAAAGAATTTGAAGAATTATTATCAGATTTCATGTAATTTTCTGGAATTTCGTAGAAATTTATACAATTTTAATAAAAAAAGATTTTTCTAGGACTTAAAGTATTTCAAATATTTGAAGACATTTGCAAATATTTCAAGGAATCTTAAAAGATTTTAAGAATTTAACTAGATTTTGATAAATTTGAAACGTTTTTTTGAAGATTATAGGGTATTAAAAAAAATACAAAAAATTGTCACGAGCTATAAAAAATCTTACGAGATTAGAAAGAAAATTGTATGCAGTTTCAAATGATTTTCTAGAATTTTCAAAGATTGGAAAGAATTCCATAGAACCTAGAAGGTTTTAAGATACTTTAAAAGATTCTAAAGGATTTCTAAGAGATTTTGTCGGATTTGATTAAGTTTGTAAGAATTGCAGAAATTTCAAAAAAATTTAAAGTTTTTTAAGAAGGTATTTAAATAAATTTTGCAGTATCTTAAGGAATTTAATAGAATATCAGATTTTTCAAGACTTTTCACGGTACTTCAAAGAATATCTTTAGATTTCAGGTAACTTTATGGGGTCTCGAGAGATTTCATAATATTTTAATAGTTTACTAAAATATCACTGAGAACATTTTGATAAAAAGTATAAGATATTCCATTGAATATTGACTGATATGATTTTATTTCTAACAGAAAGCGTATAAAAGTAAACTGAAGAAGCATATAAAAATAGACAATAAACTTAAGATATAAACTTTAATAGGTTTTAATCGCATTTCTACAAAAAAGCGTATGAATTGAATTAAATCTGAATGTGAGATGTCACATTTTATAGGATTAAATTGGACTTCTATGAGAAAGCCTATTAAAATCAATAGAAATTTGTGATATCATGTTGTCAAAAAAAGTGTAGAACTGTGTAGGAATTACTGGGACACTAGCTAATTTTGCTTTGATATAAATTAATAGAAATTTTGTCAAAAAGTTTGGTAGAAATATAAAATAAATTTTTTAGATTGCGGATTCAAAAAAGGGATTGAAAAGTATTAATTTTGTTTACACTTTGCAAAAAATGTATGTCTCTACCCCTGCCTGTGTAGTATTCAAAATAACTCAACTTGAATTTCTTGCATGCTAAAAGAAGTCTGAGCATATTGTAAATATTCATAACTGCAGATCATATCTTCCGTCGACGTTTTACAATAGAAGAAACTGCATGGTTAGCAACAGGATGGCTCGTAATAGTTACAAGAAATATATCAGCTGAAGAAAAAAGAAAATCGATTTAATACATATCGTAGTTTCTTTTTGCTGTGTCAGCAATGCTTTTCTTCAGGCACATACCTGCAAATAAAATTGATTCGTTGCTCTTTCACCACTACTTCAAGCTACAGCTGCACACGATATCCTTTATTATCTTTTCAGTGAGCCTTCGATCTTTAACTTATGGTCTGTGAACGGCGATTATTTTCCAACGGGAACTTGTGGATATATTTTTTTTATTCTTCATTGTATTGCTATCAGAGGAAAAAGAATGTTCATGCCAATGAATTCAGGATCCTATGGGCAATTTTCACGAACGTAAAGCCCGATTATTACAACAAATAAAATGAACTGAAACTCGTATAACCGCATATAAACTGCGAAAATTCTTTGGAGAGAGGTAAAACAGAAATGTAATAAAGCTTGGAAACTTCTTGAGGAAACATAAATGATTTTGGATAACAGAATATGATATCAAGGATTTCCTTGTCTGATGCAAATATTGAAATTTAAAACAGTTATGTTTTCCATTTCTCCAGAAAATGGAAGCACACTCTTCTATATTTATTTGATAAATAATTTGTAGGAATTCTCATTAATAACAGTCTATTTGTTTCCGCCGCTAAAATACCGAAATTTGGATAAGAATAGCTAGACTTGGCAAAGCGACTACTAGTGGCTGTGAATAAATTACTTAATGTCTTTTGTGTGTGTGTGGTGGTAGGGAGGGGGATAACGATTTTTCTATTCTTTATTGCACTTAGGGGGGGGGCGTATCTTAAGTAAGATATTTTCATATCTGCGAATCACTAAAAAACAAAAGATAAACAGATTTTATTGTAAACAACTGTTTTTCAGGGAAATCCGGGTTTTACTGCAGTGCCTCGTCAATTAATTGTACAAGACTGTAATTTACTTTATTGACAACTCTAGCAATGTCACTTGTGATTTATCTGATAACATTAGTAATACCTAGTAATATTAGTATTAATATTAATTGTTATAATCATAAATTTAGAAAATAGTAGTAATAAATCAATAAGTGAATAAGGGGGGACACTTACAAATAACGTGAGGTGTTTTTTGTGAAGTATGTTAGTAAAATAAACGTACAAAATTTATAAAACTAGATTTAAAAAAACAACAATGTTTATAACAATAAGTATTTAGTTTTACACATGTAAAATTTTATCATTTCTTCGGAGCCTAAAATGTCTTTTTGGCTTGAAAGTTTAACGATTTTATTACATTTTTTTCTTGGCTTGAAAAAGTACCTTGTTTTGTAGCAATTATATCTTTTTTATTAAAAATGCAGCTGCCTAGTTAAGACCAGTCTATAGCTAATTATTTCGTATCTTGAGTTCCTGAATCGAAATTCGAAGTCGGATTTTCGAATTTAGATTTTTTTTCTTCCTAAGCTCAAAGTTGACTAAATTCAAAAAACACATTTTTTATACATTTCGCAGTCCCCAAAAAAGGTGCAAGTTCTGACTAACGAGACTAGTTATTTGTAGCGTATTTTGGGTAGATGAATTTGAATTTTAAGTCGGAGTTCCGAAGATGGCTCTTTAGAAATATGGTAGAAACTTCAATAGCTTGGGTATAAAATTCAATAACTTGGTAAAAAATTTACCTACTTGATGAAAAGTTGAACTACTTTGTAATTTTAAAATTCATGATTTTGTCAATTTATTTTAAACGTTACTTCTTTCGTTAAAATTACAATTTCTTTTTTGACACACGTGTTTAATTTCATAGAAAACAAAATTGTTATTAAATTTTTAACTACTTTTGTATGTATCTTTCATAGTTGAAAATTTGACTGTTTGATTGGAAGGTCATGTACGTTTGTTAAAAACTAGTAGAAAATTAAACCAATTTCTGGAACATTTATTTTTCTAATTAAAGATTCATAATTTTAATAGAAAATAATTCTCTTTAGTTGATAATTAAGCTAGTAATTTGAAAATACCTTTTTTTAAATTAAAACGGGCAAAACTTATTTTTAAATTCTCATAATTTATGACTAAAAAGTATTGGAATTGTCGAAAATTCAAAACCATAGTTTTTCAACGGATCTTTACGTTTTGAGATCAAATCGATCTTTGGCACGATTTTTTTAAGTTCTAAAAGAAAGGGCGAGTTAGTTAACAAGCAAGTTTGGATAAAAATTCAAAAAGCTAGAGCATTCTCAACATTTATGGGCCAATTTTTTTTTTTTATGTAAAATTTTTATATAAGGCTATTTAGAGTACTCAGAAAGCCAAACAATGGATCCTATTGACTTTTCTCGATGAAAGGAAAATTCTCAGAATTATAGCAAATAATGCACGATATGAAAAAATTCAAGAAAAGAAGATGATTGTTTTTTTTTGCTTAAAAAAAAATTCAATTTTTGGTTACACCAAAAATAATCAAAAATCAAAAATACCATATGGTAGTCAAATTATGCAAGATACGAAAAAAGACGGATAAACAAAAATTGTGATCCAAAAATAGATCTACAAATTTGTTAATAATAACTTCTTTATAGGATGCGTATTTTTCTTTTATTCGTGAAAAATAAAATTGAAAATAAAAAAAAACAATTCTGCAAAAAGAGCTACAAATTCGTTATGAATAACTTTTTTATGGGAAACGTGGTTTTTATTTTAAATCATAAAAATATTAAAAATAAAAATGAAAAATTTGTGAAAAAATGACAAAATGTGCGATAAAAAGTTCAAGGAAGAAAGTAGTTTACGCAAGGAAGAGATAAAATAAATAAATAATAATTTATTAGAGTTTCATCAGTTATGATTAGGTAAGTATTAGAATTGTCCTAAATTTGACGCCACAACATTCAAAAATGCCAAACGACGCCAAACAACGCAAAATACGAAAAACAGTCTTAAATACCTCATCTCAAAAAATTACCATGGAGATACCTTCGAAGGTAACGCTTGCCGTAAATTGTAAAAACATTCAGATGAACTATTTAATCGTGAAATTTTTGCCCTCTATTCCGCGCGTCCAGCATGATTTGCATTGTCAGGACCTTAGCAGTTCGCTGTCCTGGCAGCGTAAACACGGTTGGACCAACGTCTTCTTCCGAGCTCTGCAGGACATCCAACCAAGTTTTAGAGGCCCTGTGCGCAAGAGCCTTGATGCCAGCTCCTCGCTGAGCTCCACTTAGGCCTGCAGATGCCCCTTGAAGGCCCTCTTCGTCAAATTGACCCTTACGTCGCCTATATCCAGATCACCGAAGTGACTTCAAACGGCCTCCTTCATTTCCTGTACGGTCGTTGTTGAATCGATGTCTATGACTCTCGCACGGAGTTTTCAGCACTGACAACCTTCTTGATGGCTGACGACTGCTTCGTGCTGCCGTCTGCTGAAGGCCCCACGTCGGTGAGGATTTCGCCTTTCCTCGTCTCCTTGACCCCCTTGAGTTTTATACCAAGAAAGTCATGTTTCATCTTTTGCTTAAGGTCCTTCAGGACCTCAGCGCAGCTCAGAACCTGGGACGGCTTTATTAGAACCGCAGGTTCTGTCACCTTTTATTTCCTGAGGGGGGGGGGCGGAAATAATTTGACCGACAGGGCTCTACCGCTCTTTGGCTTTTTGTTCCGTGGCTTAGAATAACCTGCCTCGATAGGACTTAAAGAGGCCTCCCTCTGACGCTTACCATGTTGTGGAGTGGGAGCTTCCTCGGCTTCTTCGGGCTGAGTCTCGATATGGCTCGTGTTAGTCTTCTTCTTTTCCATTGCCTTACTGGTAGTTTCTCCTGCTCTTTTGGTAGCAAGGCGTCTGATATTGTATGGTAAGTAGCCAAGGTAATACTCAGCGCTCACCGTAGCTCTGTGAAGCTTTCGCGAAGTAAGGCCACCATTTTTTCGATTCCCTCCTTGATTTGCAAATCCATATTCCGTCTTCCCTCGCAGAAAGACTTCATGTCGAATAGGACAATATCAAACTCCGATGTGAATATTACTGCCTCCTTCAGTTTTTTCTCTACTTTGGCCAAGTCTTTCCTCTCCACGTACTTCATTAGGTTCCTCCACTACGGACAATGGACCTTCTAACTCCTCACAGACGCTCCGGTTTAGTTTGTCTTGAATGTTCTCCAGAATAGTCCCACGAGTATCTAAGGAAGTAAAGGTCCACCCTCACAGAGCCCCGCATGCGGGGCTATATTATCTATACTATACTATATTATCTAGGAGGCGACCTCGTATCCTAGATACACCGTTGGCAACACCACTCTCTGGTGCCACTCAGTAAACGGCACGGTTGTTCATGCCTTGACTCGGGGTTCTTAGTGTGTTTGATCCGCGGGCCCTATTTTATTTCAACCCTACCCTCTGTTTCCAGCGAGCATTCCCCTATCCGCCACCCTGGGATGCGCCAAGTTGGGGTACCACCTTCCCTCCATCACAGCCAACTGCGGTGGTACATGGAGACTAGTACCATTTGTTTCGTCATTAAAGGCTATGGATAAAATAGTTGATTGTCTGGAAGATTTTCGTTTACAAGTCACAGAATTTAAAAAAATCATTTTGAAAATGAAAAAATCAAATTGAAAAATGTTTAAGTTTCTTCATTCAGATTGTGGCCCCGGATTATAATCAGAGAAAGCGGGTGAATCCATTCATCGCGAATTTGTAAGATGTTGGAACAAGTTTAAAATAAATAATATAGGCAGTATTTTGTATGCTGATAAATTAAAAAAGGCTATCATTGAATTTTTTGCCACACATCTGTGAATAAATCCAAATTATGTTACATAAGTTATTAAAACTGTTAATTTACAATTAATAAATGTATATTTTGGTTGTATTTTGTATTCACAAATATAAATATAAATGTTTTGTTATTAATGTACATTTTTTGTATACCAGCAAGTCCTCTTTGTTAATCATAGATTCATTACTTAGATTGATATTTTAAAGAAAATAAAAATCTGTAAAGTAGTCTCAGCTTTCAAGCAATCAGCTAGGATTTCGATTCAATATTTTTTTGATTACTTACAGTATTTAGAAAAAAGATATTATCATACTTTTTATCGGCATGGTGACAAACTTCTTTTAATTCCACCCGACCGTGTTCAAGCTTTCCAATTGGAAAAAATAAATATCCAAGCGCGAGGTAACCTGTTATTTTTTTATTTTAAATTCAACTATTTTGTATAGCATTATTGCCGCTTTTCTCTTTAAAATTCATCAATTCCATTTTTGGTTAAAACTTCACCTGTTTAGTTCAAAGATTCAACTATTCTGTTAAAGATATATGTAATTGGGTTAAAATTCGTATTTTTGTGTGAAAGATTAATATTTTTGTTTAAAATTCAACTATTTGTTGAGAAATTCAAAATATATATATTTTTTTCATTTGTCTTCTTTAGTAGAAAATTAATCTTGTTGGCTTTAAAATTCAGCATTTCGAATGATTTTTTTCTTCTCTATTGAATATAAATCTTCTTTGTAAAATGCATGGATACGGTATGTAATAGTGTGTTACATTAAAAAGCGAAACTACATAGGCGTAAAATACGGACGGAGAGGGACATTATTGACTTGCGTATATTTTCAGTGTCCGTCAGCACCGCCCCCTCCCCCGCCCTTGGTGCATAATCTACTATTCTTTTGAGGATTCAACTATTTTCTTAAAAATTCTCTTAATGACTTCAGTCATATTCAACTAACCCGCCCCTTTCCTTTGTAGAAAATTAACCAAGGGTCTGTTTAGAATTTGTATCCAGTTCAACTACTCCTTCCTCCGCACCTCTCTTTCTTTCAAATTAGAATTTCAATCAAAATTTCAGTAGAGTTAGCCTGATAATTCGGGACGTATATACCATCACAATTAAAAAAGTTGCTGTTTGACAATCTTGTGATTAAAAAACGAATGAAGCAGACATTCAAGCCTCGATTCTACATGAGATTAATTAACTAACGAGATTTGCATCTCAATCTCTCTGTGGAGAGAAAATTCCCTCTTCGCTTTATTTTCATTCTAGAGGTAGAAAAAAAGCTATTTCACCAGACACTTTATTTCCGTCAAACACTTGTTACTCTCAAAGGATGAACATAAGGGAAGTATTTTGTAATTATATTATTTATTATTTTAAAAATATTTTCTAATATTTCCTTATAATAACAACTTAAATATTTATCTATTTTTATTTTTAAGATATTATATTCAGCGTTGGCTTTTAAATTTGCCTTTCTAAACCTATATAATACTTTTATTTACATTATTCAGAATTTTTCAACAACTGTGGGATATGTTCGTGTGTTTGACTTATTTGTATTTTGAAACAAAAATGATTAGATTCTATCCAATAAATTTATTTAATGTTAAATCTTAAAGCGTGAAAAATTTTGGATCACGTTAGTGTTTTATTAAAAAATCATTAGATATTAAAAAACATTCATTATATTTGAACAATTTTCGGTTACGTTGTGGTTTTAATTGAAAATTTGTATATTTTCAAGCAAAAAACATTATAAGTGTAACAAATTTTAGAATCACTATATTAACATTTTTTTATTATTTTAGAGTTTAGCGTCAAAAGTTGATATTTGTAATTTAAACAATTATATTTCAAACATTTCAAAGAAGATTCACAATTTTTGAACAGTTTTAGGTAATGTCAGGTTATGCTTGCGTTTTGAATAGAAGATTACAAATTTAAAAAACATTGTTATTATGTTACTGATTTTGACCTAGAATTTCAATTGTCAATAGGAAATTAATGAAGATTTGGAACAATTTTGTGTTATGTTTATTTCGTCGGAAATTTAATTTTTTTACCAAATGCACCGGTTTGATTGTGTCTACAATAATATTATATATTATTTTTGAATTTAATGTATAAATTTCCATCAATTAGAGAAAAATTGTCCTTGTTTTTCGTTCTTATTATTTTAAACAAAAGGTACTATCAAATACAAAAATTGGCAAACATCTAAAGATGGTTAATATTAGTCGTTTTTAAATTAAATCATTAAACTTTTTAGTCATTACTTGTGAATTATACTTTTGAAAATCTAATCTATTTAATAGAAAATTAAAAAAAAGATTTGTTCTCATTGTATATACTTATTAAAAGAAAATTCGAAATAAAATGTGAAATAACATTTTTAAGTAAGAAATAGTATTTAATTTTGCAGTCCAAAATACTATTTAAAATTAGTCTTTTATATATACGTTTTGAATGAAATTTTGAATCTTGAGAAACTTTGTTATAAATTTCGCTAGCCTTTATGTATATAACATAAAATTAATTAATAATGATAACTGCGATACGATAATCGAGATAACAAGTTTCCATTTCTCGCCTTACTGTCTCGGAAGAACATCTACTTCCCTCCAGAAATCCATTATCCTCGACTTCGTGATTTATTACTGAGGTGTGCATACAAAAAGGGGATCCAATAATTTAATCCGCGAGAACCGCTGCTTTCTAGTAAAATCAATTGTATTTCCTCTGGGGAAACCTTCCGATATCTTGATAGAGGAAAACCGTTTTATTTGTGGAAGTGTGATAAACTATCATGATTTATACATAACGAAATTCCAAACAATAATGTTGGTAGGCGTTATATCCTCTTTCAATTAGTGAAACAAACGTATTTACTAATTATCTGGATTTCAAGCGTTGATAAATCGAGCACATAAATCATAACAATAATACCTTCACATCGTGATAGGAACCATATTGGCCATGGTTCAATTTACCAAATAATTGTGGTCTGTTGATGATACAAATTAATTAATTTTTTGGATCCACAGATAAATGAGCCTTATAAAATACCAATTGAGCAGAATTATAAGTATTATATTTTTCAATAAGAAATCATCGTAAAAATTCCTTCTTGGGTATTTTTTGACTTAAAAGAGTTCTATGAATAGGGAAATTTCCTCGTCAAAATAATAAGAATACAAATCGAAGTTTTGAATGGAACTAGACTGTCATAGGATTGCTGCGCGCCCGTTTATTTCTTTTCAATGCAATTATTTTATTTAGGAATAAGGTTCAACAAAATGCCACGAAATTATTGTTCAATTTAATAACTTTGATTTTTACACGGTGTAATATGGGTATCCTATTACAATGCAGATTAAGTAATTATTGTGGAATTCTAAATACTTGCGACTTTCGCAAAACAATCTAAAATGACAGTGCGTATTAACACCTATGTTCCCATCTGCTGCTGATGTAAAATAATTTTATTCTGAAGAATGTGCCATCCTATCCGGAATTTAAAACTTTTGTATAGAAATATATTGTAAATGATCTTAGTAAATATTTTTCAAATTTAGTAATAATAGATGGGTTGATATCAGTACATGCATCGTACACTATTACCCAAGACAGATTAAAGTGGAAACATATTTGATAAATATTCACTTATACTAAACAGATTTCACAAAGTTTTAAAAAATTTTACAAAGACATTAAGAAGTTTCAAAAAATTTCTTAAGTTAAACTAAAATGATTAAACAAGGTTTAAAAAAATTTCATTAAAATCCGAACATACGCTATCTAACATAAGATATTTAGACATGAAAAGTTGAAATTAAAATGTGAAAGGGCGAGATGGAAACAAAATTATTTTCACAAATTACTGGTTATATGGTCGATTGAGTGTTCAATCACACTAAAAAATACGGAAGAATATATTTCAGAGAAAAAATTAGTCTAAGAAAATTTTAAAAAGTACAACATCGGTCAATTGAAGACATTATTAAAGTAGTGGAAGCAATTAAGAAAAAGAAAAAAGACTGAAATCAATGAATAGGAAAGTTTTCACTATTATATAATTTGTATTGACTTTTTTAATCTCATTAAATATATAGCGCATATATTTTCTTATAAAAATGAGATTGTTTGAAATTTTTAAATGATTTCGATTTTAATATTATAGTTAACATAGGAAAGTTGTACTTATCAGTAAAAGAGTTTACAATTATAACTGCATTTATGTTCATATGTAAGCTAAAAATAAATATACTCTAAATTTGATTATGAAAATTATTTGGATAGCCAAAATCAGAATTTGTTTATGGAAGTTGTTTAAATAATTAATAATTATTTGGATACTGTAAATCTTTATAAAAAAAGTGTAATTGGAAACACATTCATAGTTGACTCCGTAAACAAATTGGGCCTATACGTTAAAAATAATCTAAACTCTGAAATTGTTCATGAAAATTGTTTGAATAAATAATAATTATTGTAAATTTTCAAAGTATGGCAGCTAAGAGTTATCGAAAGACTTTTTTTGTCCATTCCGTTAAAAAATTGACCCTTTTTGCTGAAAAGCCGTTAAACTATGAATATATTTATTGAAATTGTTTAAATTATTAATTGTTATTGTCTATTTAAACATTGTCATAGCGAAGAGTGGTTGTAAAAATATCATTTGTTAAAAACAAATTACGTCTATTCATATAAAAATCGCCAATTTTGAGCAATTATTTTTCCAGATTTATTACTTTTTATGAAGAAAAATCTATTTTTTAGTATTTAGCCGCACTTAAAGCCTACACTATTGAACCGATTGGTAATAGAATCCCAGAGAAATTTTTTTAGTGAAATTCTAGTTACACTTTTTAGGAAATTTGTATTAATTAATTATTTTTCTATAATTGTCTATTTTGTGCAATAAAAATGTAGATTAATTAGTGATTTTTTATCTTTACAGCTTATACGTTAGAATCGACTCGTACCAAATTTTTGAGACGAGTTTTTTCCAATTTATCAATAATGTTTTTTGATATTTTGATATGTTTATGAAAAACGAAGTGAAAGTTTACCAAATAATCATAAAAGATATGAAAAATTAAAAGTTTAATCAGTTTAAAAAACACAGAAACTTTGAAAATGTATTTAAAGTAGAAAACACTTAAAAGAATTATTATTATAAAAAAAAAAAAGAGAAAAATGTTTGGCAAGTTCTTTTTTAAGTACTACCGTCGGTTATGCATTCTAAAAGTTTCTGTAATTTTTTTATTTATAAAACTCGAAAATTTAGATGGAATTTATAATTAATTGGAAAAGGTTGATTTCATGAGCTATATTGATTTTTCTGATAATTTTTCACTTGGCACAATTTTTTTAATCAGGTGGTCCTACAAAATTAGTTTTGTTGGGCTTTTAAAGCCTGACTCTCCCATTTCATGTCATTTAGTAAAAAAAAAAAATTCCCAGCGGAAAAATATGTAGATCTCTTCTCTTCATTTCTCTCTTCATTTCATAAATAAATTCACCCTCGAATTTGCTAAAACTCACCCCTTAAGACACTATCACGTAATTTGTAAGCGTGTTCTCTAAATTTTATGAAACTGAAATAA
>JAAAKG020038212.1:0-43716 GCA_010014905.2 Druon quercuslanigerum
ATGATCAAAATTAGTTTTATAAATACAAATTTCAATGATTTTTGTTCACCAATCGAAATTGTATATTAAATAATTTAGAAATTACGGGTGCAAATTTATTTTATGATTTAAATGAGCTTATAGGTGATTCCGATATATAGTGCAGGATAAAATGCAATAAATTACCAATAATGTGAAAATTTAAATTTCTGCTTACTTACAGATCTTTGTAAAAGCATATATCCATTATAACCATTATAAAAAAATGAAAAAAATCTACTTCAACCTACAATTTTTTGCTGGAATTTGTTCACTTTTATAGAATTTGACAAGTATGTACAATTTTTTACTTTCTCGCACTTTATGGTAATTTATTATTTGTATGTGAAATTATTTTTATAAATTCGAATCAGTGATATGTATACCGTTGATTACAATCTGCGTATGACACTGCCGAATAAGCGTAAATTTAACTGCTTATCAGTGAAATTTCTATGACTCATTAGCTGATTACATCTTAGTGGTATACTGTTATAGCTTATTAAACACAGCCAAATTTCGCTGATTCAGATGTATAGATAGTACATTTCAAAAATAAATAACATAATTTTCAATTTATAATAGTATCTATTTATAATATGATATATCATATTTATTCATTTAGGTGGGCACACGAAACTGTTTAATTAAAGTTTTTGCTGAGTGAATAAAGTTAAGCATCAGCGCTATAGAATCAATTATATACTCACAAGGCGCATGTTAAACTGATTTTTTTGTAGTAAGTAGAACTCAACTGACTCAATTTTTTTGTAGCAAAAATTATTTTGGAAGAGCATTATTCTTCGATTAATACCTACACAGACAAAAATTAGCATTGAATAAAGAAAATATTCGCACTAATACGGACGACACAATATATTCATATTCTACGGAAATTTTCTTTAATCAAGTACATTTTGTTGGAAGCAGAAAAATATTCTTAGATCAGAAAAATATTATATATTCCGAATTCGCACTAATATTTTCCGTTACATAACGGAAAAAGTAATTAGTTATCGTTTTCGTTACCTTTTCCGAATGTAAATTTTTCTTAGTTACTTTATATTTTAGATTAATACTAAGGGGGAAAATAATTAACGCTTATTTCTATCTAGATTCAGGGCTGCCATAGACTTATTGCAGCTATTTTTTTAGTAAATTTTCTTTAAAATCACTTTTCAATCACCTTTGGAAGATAATGTCACCATCATCACTTTTAATAAAAAGAAGCCATTAGTCAGGTTTGTCTGTATGCCTGTCCATCTGTATATATATATATATATATGTATATCTGTCTGTCTGTGAGCACGATACATTTGAAAAAATTAATGTATTAGATTGGCCTTAGCTACACTCTTTTAGTTCCCTAAACTAAAGGTCAAGTTCGTTAGCCAGCCATTTTGGATAAAAATTCAAAAAGTGAGCGCATTTTGAATATTTTTTAAAACAATTTTTTTTAATTAAAAAATTCTCTGTAAGGATTTCCATAGTATTCGAAAATACGAACAATTTATCTCAATGACTTTTTTCATAAAAGCAAAAGTTACCAGTGATCTAGCAATTACAAAATTCCAAAGAACACGCGAAAATGAACAATCCAATCCAAATAACGCACGATATGAAAAATGTCAAGAGAATAAAAATGATGAGTTTTGAATAGCCTACAAGATTATCATAACAACTTTTTGAATTCAAAAAAAAATTCAAATTTTTACAGAATAAAAAATAATGGAAAATCAAAAATTACATTTTTGGGTCAAACTGTGCAGAATACAGAAGAAAGATGAAAGATGTGGTTATCACTTTAATCGTTAAAAACGTCATTAGTAGTAAACAAAATCTGCCGGCTGCGTGTGCACATTCTCATCATAACTTTTTTCGCGTGTAGAGTTTCACAATATTTGATTTTTTATATTTTTATTGCTATTTTTTACTATTAAGAAAAAAACAGAACTATCAAAGAATTATTTATGCCTGTGTGGCCTACTGCATGTCTGACTTTATGTCCGTCTGTCTGTCTGCGAGCACAATCACTTTTGAAAAAACTAATATATTATATTGGCCTTTCGTTATACACTCATTTAATGTCGTAAACTAAAGGTCAAGTTCTTTAGCCAGATTTTTGGATAAAAGTTCAAAAAGTGAGCGCATTTTGAATATTTTTGAGACCACTTTTTTGTAAAAATCAAAACTTCTCTGTACGGATTTTCATATTATTAAAAAATAAGCAGAGTTACAGCATTTACAAAATTCCAAAAAATTAATGATTATTTTAAGAAAAATAACGCACGACATGACAAAAAGTCAAGAGAAGAAAAATGTTGCTTCTTGAATGCCCTACAAGATTATCATAACAACTTTTTGAATTTTCTTGAAAAATTCAAAATTGGATTTGGGATCTGGGCCTGGGAAAACGAAACCATATGAACTCCCATCTAATCCCCCCCCCCCCCCACCTCATTATTCGAAGTTTCGTCGAACTGTTGTTGTAACTAGACTCTCCAGCCTAGACGCTTGGAAAGACTCTTTTACTGAATTATGAGGAGATGAAGCAATAGGTCACAACAAATGCGATGTAGAGCACGATGCGATAGAAAATTCAATTGACATAGTCTGGGTCACTGAGGTTAGGGATACAATTTAGAACTTAAAAAACAGTTTGGCTGCTGTGTAGACCGCATGCGTAACTTTTAAATCGTAAAAATAACATTGGAAATGAGCAAATTAAGTTTAAGAAAAATCGACAGATGTTGCAATAAAATTTTTATTAAAAAAAGTTTTTTTAAAAGAATGCGCATTTTCATTAAACGAGACAATGAAAATACGCATGTTTTAATAGAAACACATGTTATGACTTGCAATATTATATATTTGTGGAAATAATATAAAAATTCAGGGACAAACTCAATTGCGAAGAGCGAGGTACGTGATGAGAATGTGCTCGTTAAAGCCGAAGGAGCTTTAACAAAAGAGAATTCACAATTACCAAATTACTTTTGTCAATACTTTGACCTTTAGGTTTAAGAAGTATGTGCACAAGTGTGAGGAATATACAAAGACCGAGCGCGTAGCGCGAGGTAAATACATTACCAAGCGCGAAGCGCGAGAACCAACAGTTGCGCGCGATAGACGTGCCCAAACTATCGAGCGATTTTTTTTCTTAGAATTATATGGAATTCACAATGAATTTCTTGAAAATCCCCAGAAATTCACAGCATTTAATGGATCATTTTTAAATGTTCAGTTCTCTTAATAATCCGCCCTGGAGGTTTTTACATTTCTCTTGGATTCTTATGAATTTTATCAGATTCTTATTTGGTAATTATATTCACTCCAACTTATCTGATTTCGATGGATTTTTTTGGCTTTTTAACATTTCGTTCTATTTACCTAATTTATTATTTTTAATTTATCTTGATTTTATTGTAATGTTTTCAAATTCTTTTGAATTAACATAAAATCTTCATAATTTATACAATTGTACTAAAAATCAATGGAAAATTTTGTGATTAATTTCTTTTTAATCTACTTGAATTTTTTAAGTACTGTCCTTGACTCTTTATTAATTTTAACGAATTTATTGAATTTATTCAAGTCATTGGTAATTTATTTTATATTTTGATATTATACTGAATTCGCTCATCATAAATTTGATCGAATCCTTTTTTATTCTTTCGAATGCAAAAGATCTTTAGTCACGTTTGGTCACTTTTTCGGTTAGACAAGTCTCTTCCTTTAATGAAATTGGGTTATGGCAATAATTTTTCGATAGCTTCATCGTTAATCTAGCTTTTTTCGAGTTCTATATGATTCTTGTCGTACTAAAGAATCTTGCGAAAACTAGCCATCATAGTTTGAATAGTGAAAATGAGAAAAATAGTTTTAAAAGAAATTAAATTGATTGATTATTATAAAAAAGACATGTAAACTATATTTCAAAAGTAACTAAAAAGTATAGATTTATATAGTTACTGTTACTGCAAAAAGTTAGCTAGTTACCAATTTGTCACTTACTTACAAATGTAACTTAGTTCCAACTATCGGTACCAAAAAAAGCAAGTAGTTACTTCCCATCGCTAGTATTATATTACATATATATTTTGTAACTTTTTGCATGAAAAGATTAAAATACGAGCCTTTTATTGGCACGTGTATATGAGGAGGTATTGTGTGCGTCCGTTTTTCGGAGTCATGATACTCATGATACTACGATTTCCTGCGTATACGTGGGAAATCCGACCCCACGTCTATCGGCTGTGTCATAGGATATCTCATTCATTATTCGCACGACACCTTTACTGTGCAAGAGGAGACTTGAGTCGCAGCGGTATTATCCCTTTACTAAATCTCAAAGATCGCGATTTCATACATTTAGCATAAAATATATGTAAATAATTTTTTCCTACAGAAGTGCTGTATATCTTATTTAATACATATCAGATTTAGTGTCAAATTCAAATTTTCAATCTAAATAAATCATATATATTTTTTTAATTCGAGCACAGTAAATTATTAATTATGTAATACAATATCTGTACTCATTAATCTCTTAATAAAGTACCCGGATTTTTATTTTTGATACTTTCGCAAACTTTATCATTTTTTTATACTCTACTTGTTTGAGTACTTTATGATCCGTAACGTGACGTCAGCAGCTAACATGCAAGGTGGCTGGGTATTGAATTTCCTTGCTGCACAGTAAACTGAATCCTATAGACGCTTTTCTATATATGTACATACATATGTGATATTATACAAACAAACCCCCTTTTTCGTTGGCTCATAAGTGCAGCATTTATACTTGTAGAACTGTGCACTTTTCTATTCTTATACAAGTGCAAGTATCCCGGTAATCTGTGTCCGAAGATCATTTGCAAAAGGTATTATGTTACTGATATATTGTTCATGGTCTTAAACAAGTTGCAATTTTCTGTAATGTAACTGGAATTCAATAATTAAATTCTCTATTCAATGTTAATCCGGGATGAAATTCAAATGTTTACAACAATTGCCAATTAAGCTATATTATAATAATCGAGGCACTTATCAAAACAGTATGTACCTCAGGACCTTAAGTGTAGAATACAAATTTTATAGAAGATATATAACATTTCTTTATTTTCAATACTAAGTTGAATATATTTAAATCACGAAATTGAATTTTTCATGCATGTGCTAAACTTGGAATGGGTCTCTTGGCATCGTGAGTTTAAATTGATCGCAAGTCACCAATTACGTTATTATAGATTATGATGGGTACCATTTCTTTAAGGTTACAACAATCCGCCTTCTGATTATGCATCGCGAAGCCAAGAATCATACATTACTAAACTCTGGTATCAAATTTTCCAATGATGACCTCGCTTTAGTTGCCTTTTTTTAGTCCTGGGGCCAATATTTCTTCGGGGTGATGTTCGCGATCGTTTTTATGCATATGCAGTAAATAAGCAAAACTCAAACATAATTTTAATATGAAGGTGCAAGATGGAGAAAGTGGTTGTAAACGGAGCATGTTGACAGCTACATTGACACTGCAAACACATTGAATAAAACATTGGGAATAAACCACCGAATAAACTTATTTTTTATATTTCTGTTTAGTGTTGGAACTTAATAGTTTTCTGAAACACGAGGATTTCAAGAATTTAAAAGAATGTTCATGGTGAATCCATAGAGGTCAACCTACAACTTTTTTCTGCGTAAATAATCCCGAAGTATTGAAGTTCAATTAAAAAGAATCCTAGGAAATTTAAGAACAAGTGCATGCCTGAAGTCAGAGAAATACCAACTATTCAGCAGTTAAATTACACATATTAATTAAGAATGTATGTTATAATAACATATTCAATCTTAAATCTAATAATAATGATTAAAAAATGAAGTTGGTATTTTAAGAATTCCAATTTTACGTCTGCTTTAAATTTGACCCCGAGAGGCTGGTGAGATGCTGTGTGTGTTGTATGTCAGGCTCGTAAAGAAGGATATGCATACACATGAACTGAGAATATAAAAGATTTATGACAACTCAGAATGGGTTGAGGCAGTAATCGGTAAAGTTTTTAGTTCAGTTTTAAATTTCGTGGACATCCAACGTCGTCCGACGGCTGACTACGAGAAAACAAATGGGGTTGACAAATGTGGCGCGTGGGTAGCAGCCAGAACTCCACATAAATACCTCAACTTTTTTCATCCAACTATTATCTTCCAGAATCTCTAGTAACTTTATATACTCTATTTCCTACATTCACGGTAATAACAAAAAATATTGGATAATCGGTACCATGATTGGCCACTTGAGGAATTTTTTAAGTTTTATCATTTGTAAAAACTAGATAGAAAGCAAGATTCTGAACCAAGCATATGGATAATAATTTTTTTAATGATTTCTTGAATTTAGATTTAATGATATTAAAAATAATATCTAAACTAAATGACAGGCCAAGAGACATAGTCATTAGCATGGATCTATGAATGAATTATTGGCCTCTGAACTGTGAAATACAGTCTTTGGTTATACATTAACTTATAGATTTCTGATTTTAAAAGTACAATGTTTGGCCTTTAAATTGCAAAATAACTGGCCGGGAAATTATTTCTGCCTATTATTCTTAAGAAAAAGTGATAAACAATTATCGACAATAAGCGTAATTTATTTTAAGGATAGACCAGGCCAGAGATTGTATGGAAGCTTAAAACATTATATTCATTTGTTATCATTAATAAACAGTATTTGGGAAAAAATTTTATCAAAATAAAACTGTTTAGAGAGATAATTACCCTCCCCCAGGCCTGCGATACACTACAAATATCGTGTACGTTTAATCACCAAATTCAATTGACATCCAATACTTTGTAGTCAAACTTATTGTAACTATTAACAAAATAATGCGTTTCCACAAAAGAACACTTCTAGTCTCAAAAACTGTATCTAACACAGCTCATTTAAAACTTTGCGGAATCGTCTTTACGCCATTAAAAAGAACGGGTATCAAATCGCATCAAAACGTTGCAGAATGGGTAATTTGGTAGTTTTCATTTGTTACATAATGTAGTTGTCATCGAGCACTCTCTCAGAGAAATGTTTGATTGAATAGTATAAAAATTTTCTTTGATATAGGACCAAACAAATATTGGATTGAATCAAACAAATATTTATTTGTATTAGATGAAATTTATTTGATTAAAGAATACTATTGTTTAACGCAAACAAATTTTATTTGAATCAAGCAAATCCTATCTTTGATATAGGGCCAAACAAATGTATGTTTGATTGAAGCAAACATTTTTCTGAGTGCTGTTTATTAATATTTATATTACTCAGTTTAAAAAATATAAGCAGTTTTAAACGAGGTGGGCAATCATTGGAGATGACCATCCATTGGATTAGATTATTCTAAAACACAAATTTTGATATCAAACATGCGTAT
The DNA here is from genome assembly GCA_010014905.2 of Druon quercuslanigerum. Classification (NCBI taxonomy): domain Eukaryota; kingdom Metazoa; phylum Arthropoda; class Insecta; order Hymenoptera; family Cynipidae; genus Druon; species Druon quercuslanigerum. The sequence goes on from JAAAKG020038212.1 coordinate 7,446, forward strand.
TCCAAATGACCATTTATAAAAACAATAAGTTACCACAATATCCTAAATTTTAAGGTGTCAGTTTTTCATTTGAAAGAATGTAAAAGCAACAATGGAAAAACAATTGAAATCCAAAATAAGAATATGCGAGCTTAGTTGCAATTTTCAATGTAAAAGTTGTAGCTGTAAACTGTTTCTTCTTAGGCTCAGTGTCATTCCATTTCTTTTGCGTTCTAAAGAAAATAATGTTCTCCAGTAAGGAAAATAAATCTCAGAGAAGGCTTTTTAGGTTTTCACAAGAAATACGTTTTGTCTACAAAATATTTTTACGATGCTTTTCCATCTCGAATATAGATCGCAGCTTTCTTTAAGATCCGTATTTCTTTGCGAAATTTGCCAGATTGTTGGCCTCAATCTTAAGATTGACGATATATAGATGGGTTTTTGAAATTTAATCAGTGTGTCATTACGAACTGAAACTGTTACACATTGACTAGTAATATCAATAGAAAGATATAATAAAGCTACGAGATGTGCGGACGGTTCATGGCTTGCGGCCAATTCAAGATTAACTTTTCCGAAAAGTTAAACAATTGGTTTCACCGAGTCTAGTTTTAGTAATAACCTAATTTCGCATGTAATTAAACAATTTGCGAAGAAAATATAACACAACTGAACACAACTGTCAATTTTCGTTGTATCGTGAAGTTGGGCTCTTAATTTGTTTGAATAATAAAACTGGATATTTTCGATATCTCAGAAATGGTTGCATTTTGTATTTTATCAATCAGTACACAAAATCTCTTTTTTTTCGTCAGTGATTTGGGCAAAGGAACTTTTTACTGTGGTACGAAAAACCATGAAAGATTCACCGCAGTGCAGTGTTCGATTGCAAGTTTTGAGGTGTAACGTGATCCGAGTTTTAGTTTGGTTGTATATGAGAGACGGATAGAGTAAGTGTGATAGGGGAAGGGCCCAGGGTGGAAATCGTTTTTAGTAGTTGGCAGTTGGTATGCAGTTAGAGAGCGACTGAAACTAACCAAAATTCGAGGCATCCAATTATGTATGCGTGCGTGCGCTGGGAAAGCTCACCTGCACGCCAGACAGCTCGACCAGACTACTCCGTAGAAATAACTATTATTTTTGCCCAAGCTTTAAATGTACGAGATTCGGCTCGTTACATTTTCCACAAAACCTTCCACCGCACCACACCGGCAAGTGCTATTGGCGCAAAATTAGTCAGGCACCGGAATAGCTTATCCCTGCACTGCATACATTCCTAAGGTATATTAAGCTGACGTAACTAAATGTTCGGATCGAGTTAAAACCTATTTCATAATTAAGGGCTCCTTTAATTAAAAAAACTGGGGGTTGCGCTAGCTTAACGCTAAGCTGATGAAACACAATGTGAAATAAACGTTGAATCGAGTTCTGTCATGTAATGCTCTCCAAAACGATAAAAAATTATTTTCCAAAAATCACCTCTAATACTGAAAATACACCCTTAATATAAATTATGCACACATTATAAATCTGACCGTACAATAATTAAGGGCTCATTAATGGCTCCATTGCCAAGTTTAATGCTCCACTGTTTTTCTTTAAACCAGGGCTACGCTAGCTTAACGTTAAGGTGACGGAATCCCATGTGAAATAAACGTTAAATCGAGTTTTATCATATCACATAATTAAGGATTCATGTAATGCTCATATAATGCCATATTGCCAAATTTATTGCTCCCCTAGTTTTTTAAAACCCGGGAGTTACGATAGCTTAACGTTAGCTGATGGAACCCCATTATGATTTTTGACAGCATTAAGTAAGTCCTTAATTATGTGACAGGGCAGAACTTGATTCAACGTTTATTTGACATAAGATTTCGTTTGCTTAAAATTAAGCTAGCGTAACCCCCATTGTTTACATAGTGCAGTATTATATTCGACAATAGGGCATTAAATGAACGTTAAATGAGCTCTTAATTACGGTACGGTCAGATTTACAAATTGTGCATAATTTAAATTGAGGATGATTTTTTAGTGTTAGGGGTGACTTTTGGAAAATAATTTTTTGTAATTTTGGAGAGCATTAAATGAGTCCTTAATTATCTGATAGGACAGAACACGAATCAACGTTTATTTGACATAAGATTTCGTTTGCTTAAAATTAAGCTAACGTAACCCCCAGATTTTGTTAAATAGTAGAGCATTAAATTCGGCAATGCTTCATGAAATGAGCATTGCCGTATAAGCATAAGCCCTCAATTATGGTACGGTCAGATTTACAATTTGTGCATAATTTATATTAAGGGTGGTTTTTCAGTTTTAGGGGTGCCCCCCCCCACACACACACACAATTTGTTCGTTTTCCGGAAAAGGAGATTTCTATTTTTTGTCAACTCGGGGAAAATTACCTCTTTTCCCTGCGGTTTTGAAATTAACATGGGTTTTAAATGGAAAAGCTCGATTTTCGTGAAAATGGAAAATTATTATTAAATATTCATATATTAAATTTGAGTCACCGCTTGAGAAATTTTAAGGAAAACTTTACACACACTAATTTTTTCTTGACCTCCTCCGCCCAACTCCAGTTTATTTTTCCCGGAAAGTTTCCCGAAAAATGAAAAAATAGCAATTTGATGTCAAATGCATACTAAACATGGTGTTTAAAAAAAATTATTTCTTATTCGATAAGTGACAAACAATATTTTAAGTATTTTTTTAACTAATTGAAGACACGGATCGAATAACCGGCCGAGCGCGGGAAGCGCGTATAAGTATTGTCCAAACGTCCGATGTGAGGTCGACATTTTTTTCATGCAATCACAAAATAAAAAATATAGTGATGTAAAGAACATTTAAATTTGTTTAAATTCTTTTAATCGTGAAAATTTATTATTTTCTTGAACCAATGACACAATTAACGTATGCTGATAAAAAAAATGTGTTTAAACAACTTTTTTCATATGTAAATCTTAAACAGTTATTACTATTTCGAACTAATATAATACGGTTAATGCATACTCAGAGTTCTATTTTTCTAAAAGACAATTTGAAATTACCTAAACAATTAATAATCATTGAATTAAGCCTTTTCGTAGAAAGGATGGAGAAAATTCTAGTTTTTTCGAATCTCTTACGCTACTCCGCTTATTATTCAGTATTTTTTATTTCAGAACTTATACCTTGATTTGAATTGTTTCAATATTTACAAAATGTCTTTCGCAAAAAATATCAGTCTTAACATTCATTAACGATACTGTTAGAAATTTCTATAGCGATTTTACTATAAATGTAATGGCAGCAATATGCATATATATGTAGTAAATTTAATATAACATCATCTTGTAAAATTAATATACGTGTATAGTAAAACAGAGTGCGTGAAAGTTGAAACTTCTTTGATGTAGCCCAATTTTGTCTAATATCTTAAACTAAATTATTAACATACAATTCATTGACTAAATTCTGGTTTATAATCAAAATGCAAGGTACGGATGGTATTTGTATTAAAATTCACTGTAAATGTACCTTACTTTAACGTGAGTATCGCTACTTTTAGATAGTGTTTTCATTATTCGCTTTATTGAAATTTTTCATTTTAAACGCAATATAATTTATATGTTTAAATAGAAAGAAATATTATGCGTTATTATTTAGAATTGAAAATTACTGCCAAAACTATCAATCAATACTATTTCAGAGGCCGATTTTTTAGATTTACTATGCAAATGTATGGTAAATGTGCATTAAAATTACAAACATTTTTAACAGTGTCCCACTCGAAAAAATGTCCTCTTGTGACAAAAGGATGTATGTTGGCGTAAATGTAACTTCCTCTCGAATTTCAGGTTGAAAGAATTTTCATTTTTCTCAACAGAAATGCTTTTGCACCAAAAATTTTCCTTATGCTACTAACATTCTGTTTGTATAAAAATATATATTCTCAACGTTCAAAAGAAAACAGACAAGATGACGATGCTTTTTGTTTGAACACAACTTTTTCTCTGAGTGTGCGTCATTAATAAAATTGTCACTTATCGATTGCTCAATTTTGTGTTATACTAAGCCACATATTTTTAGAGTTTTTAGAAATTTATGGAAAAATGTTCATTTTTCGCAAATTTTTTGTTTTGGTAATTATATTTTTAGTATTTTCCAATGCATTTGGGATTTTTCTTGAAAGATGCGTCACCCCGATGACAAATTTTAGAAAATTATATTACAAGTTTCATAAATTTGAAAACTAAATTTACGAAAATTCAGTTACAATTTCGTAATTGGAAATTTTAAAAATTTTACATGATTTTAGTAATGTTGTTACTCTTTAAATTTGAGAATATGCTTCACTGTGTCAATTTACAAAATATGTAGTTATTTTAAATGAGAAAGTGATTGATTATCTGTTTTTTTTGTTTTGTTTTTTTCTGCTTCTTCTTCTTCTTCAAGTACTCTGTTATTGTTGCTAAAGTGAGTAAAGTAGGAAGAAAAATGTAATCAGAACAGAGAGAATCATATTTTCATTAGTTTTTAAATTTATAATCTTAAAGATTATTATTATTTCTAAATTTTGTAACTTTGCATTTTTTAAATATAATTGTATGATTTTAGCTTATTTAAGTTTGAAATGAAGAAATAGTTCAAGTAGGAAATTATAATGTTACAATTATAGGCTTTAAAATTGAACGAACAAGTACAAGATTGTGCATGTACATTTTGTTATAAAAAGCTAGGTATTGAGAACATTCTTACGCAAAAACATTCCTCACTGCATTTAATTTCAAGTTATTTTCGGTTTTAATCGGGTACAATTATCGACACTGTTTGAAATATGTAGCCTTTCTTAAGTTTTGTATATAGATCATAGAAAAGTTACATCCGCATAAAAGTTGGCAAAATGAGTGATAATGAATTATCGGTATCGCGGAAACTGTAGAAATTTTTTCATAGGTTTCGCACAGGGAAACCGAGTACTTTCAGGTGATCACCCACAAAGCAAAAGATATAATGATGAGAAGCAAGCCATTGGTGTCGTGTTGCAGCCTATTATGATTCCGAATAAATCAGGCGAAGGAGGGTAAGATGAGACCCTTCTCCTATATACCCCGTCTCATCTTCTTACACGAGAGTGTAACGCCACTACAGATTACAGTAGAGCGAGTAATATCTCCAGCATGCCGAAGAAGTCGCACAATCTTAGTACATCCTACTTTTTTATATCCGTTTACATCCATATATATTTTTGACTTTTAAATTAATTCTACATTGAAATTTTACATGTTTTGTCTTGATTATGCTGCAGAAAAACATTTTTATACACGTGTTAATTTGATGAGAGATTACAAAAATGAAAACTACTGTTTATTGAAGTTTTAAGTTTTGAAAAATCTTTAAAAATCATTTAGTTTCGAAAAATGAAAGGGAGCAAAATTTGATCTAGTGGAAATGGATAATTTTTCGAGACGGAATCATACCGTTAGGTTTTTTCACGTCCGGCCATGGAGATACACTTCAAATTATTGCACGGAAATCCATCGTTTCCTTCAGGAGTGCCCCGTAATCGTTTCCTGCACTTTTGAAGCTAAGCTAATGCGATTAGTCAATTTGTGTCCCTTCGTCACGCAAATCTGTGTCAATAAACTCTCTTCATACTGGAATTATCAAACCCTCTAAATTGAACCAATCCTAAGGCTTCATAGTTCAAATTTAAATAAATAAACGACAAATATCACAAGGCATTTAAATTCCAAAGTTCTATTTGAAAATCAGTTTTATTTGTGACAAATAACTAAAATGAATTTGGGGCCCTTCAAAAACTACGTCACGCTAATTTGGAGACTTTCCAGAACTACCGTTCCTTTTCACAAATCACCCCACAAACTAATTAATCAAAATAGCTGTACTTTCAATCAAGAAAGATGAATTTTCTGTCAAATGAGCTGAAATTTCAACAAAGGATCGCGTAAAAATGAATTTTCAACCAAAAAATATGATTTTTCAACCGAATAGTTGAAGTATCAAACAAACAAGGCGAATTTTCAACAAAACACTTGAATTTGCAACCTAAAAAGAGAAGTTTTCAACTAAATTGACGAATTTTCAAACGAAAGTTTCAACGTAGTTGAATATTCTAACCAAAAAGACAAATTATGAAGAAGACAGTGGCGATTTCAACCCAGAAAGATCAATTTTCAACAAAGATATATTTTTACCAAATACATACATTTTGACAAAGACAAAATTAAGTATCACTCAAACATATCAATCAAGCATTTACTACAAAATAGTTCAGCTTGCACGAAAAAGTGACGAGTTTTCACCAAAATTCTTAAATTTGTAACCAAAAAGTAGTTGCATATTATACCATACAGTTGAATTTTCAAGCCAAAAAGACGTTTTTTTTAACAAACAGGTTAATGTATGCATCCAAAAGGACGACTGGTCAACAACACAATTAAATCTTCATTAAAAAATTATTTTTCAACAAAGAAGTGTAACTTTCAATCAAGTATTTAAAGTTTCAAAAAAAAAACATGAAAGATTTTCATTAACAACAAAATTTTGAATTTAACCAACAAGAATAATTCTTTACCAATAAAAGTAATAGTTAATATTTTAAATAAACCAAATTATAATTTTAAATAAAAAGTAGTTGAATTTAACTAAAAAAGACGAATTTTCAACAAAATAATTGAATTGTCAACTAAAACAGCTTAATTTTTGACTAAACAGTTCAATTATTGATAAGAAAGGATAACTTTTCTACAAAACAGTTAAATTTACAACTCAAAAGGATCAATTTTCAGCCGAAAAAACAGAATTTAAACAAAATATTCTAACTTTCAACCAATGAAATAAATAGTTAATGAAGTAGTTCAACATTTAACCAAGTAGTTGAATTATCTACCCGCAAGAAGATGAATTCTCGGTCAAAAATAGTATAGTAAGAAATCAAAACAGTTTAAAGGAGTTTAGAGAATTTACGGAAATTCATAAAAATTTAATTTTTTAACGTAAATTCTTGTGCAATGTATTTTTTTATTTGAATGTATTTGAATTTTTTTATATTACATACCTTCATCTCATCATCAGGTGCTTCCTTCTCAATTTTTATAGGAATCGGTCTATTAATGATAGTATTCGCTTTCCCATTGGAGTCGTTCGGAGTCGATGAGTGCAATTTTGCAATTCTTCTGCGAGATGCACTGGTCCTCGAGGGAGGTGCAGGGAGTCTGCTACTCATTTCGCCCTTTTAAGTATCACATATTCATACGCATGTTATATTATGTGTTTCGCTTACGTGAATCATTCGTCAGAAAACTTGACCTACAGACGTTCCACTATCAAATAACGGATCAAATCTCGTTCTCATACCAAAATTTCTCCTTCGCAAGGATCCTTTAATAAAATGTATACTTGATCAAAAAAATGGTTCCATCTCTTATTAATTTATTTATTGAATATAGGATAATTCTTTGAATAAATAGATACAATTTCTATTTGAAAGAAATTAATGATCAGAAATTAAATTTGCAACTGATTTCTTTCTTTAAATTGTATACATAGAAAGAACAACAGTTTCTAAGTGAAAAAATTGAGCTCTTTTTTCATCGAAATAGAAGAAAATACAAAAAATTGACCTGGCGACAATCTAATTGACAATTAAATTGACAATCTATTCTGTGTGTAGGGTAGATTTTAAAAAGTGTTAGGATAATTTTGGTTTCACACAGATTTTATTTTGATATCGAGGCTCAAGGTAGTTCTTATTTATTCTGTTCATGAACTATAGAATAAAAAATGTACCTACGTATATATGCAGGAATTGTTTAGTTCATTTAACATTTTTTTTGGAGCAACGATAAAAGAATCTTCAAAAAAATCTACCCAAATTTGTATGTCATCTACAAATAAATATAAAAATTGATAGCTTTTTTAAAAACACATTATTTTTTCTGCATGAAAACGAATTTCAGAACATATTTATCTTTAAAAAGCAATCAATAATTTCATTCCTTTAAACTTTGAGAACTGCAAATACATAATGTTTATAGTAAAATTGGTCCTGATGTTGAAAGTATTTGACAAAGTATAGTATATTGTAAATTACCAACAAACTAATAAATAAATTAACAATTGAAAATTAAATAGAAGGAGCTTCATTTTATAAATCTCTTTACAAATAACTGTCTAAAACAAAAATATTACATTTAAACTTTGCCACTCTATTTCATACTCTTCATGGACAAGTGTGAGACACTTTCCATTAATAATAGTCCATTCATCCCCATTGACCATACCCAAAAGAAAACTAATTATCTACCTTTTAATAGCCTCTTCTTTTAATTCTACTGATACACATCCATGAGAGCGACATTAATCCTCAACTTTATGCCTTTAAAGCACCTTCAAAAAAGCACTTTTCACAGTGGTGACAAAGATCGCTAAAATAATCTCTCTCCCAAGAATCAAAGGTTTACGCGCCTATAAATAGTCCGAATGCTCCTTTTAGAATTTACTTTATGCAAAAGCGCTTCCAATTTTCGAAACTCTAACCCTTAGATTATTAAAGGATTTTCACTTAATTTTTTTAAAAGATATACACGAATTGTTATTTAAGGAAGATTAAGTTTGTATGAGCACTTTTTTGTAAGTTTGGACCAATTCGACGTTGATGAAGAGGCGGCACAATTTGTAATTGAAACTGAAACCGCGAGCACCTCAAGATGGAGTTTCCCTCTTTACTGACTCAGTCTCAAATGACTCTCGTCAACTTTTGAAATTTCCGATCTGGCAGAACCGGGCAGGCAGAACCAAGCAGGCAGAACGACCACGAGGAGTCGAGGACGCACGAAAGCGACTGAGTGCGACGCGACGCGCGTAAAAATAACCGTACTGTACTTAAGTATGTTCCGCGCGCTTCGCGGCCTCGTGCGCTATCGGAGTCTCTCGTGTAAATCCGCGGACCTGAACCTGGCCTGCGCGAAACAAGTAAAGAATACTCTGGTCTCGATCTCAGCCTACCCTTGACCAACACCATCAACCAGAACTAGGCTTGGTATATAAAGGTACCCAGCAAGATAACTATTAAATAACATAAGACATATGAGAAGTTCTCTCCGGATCCAAGACTATTTAAGATACTGGCCCAGTACTGGAATACCTCCTAATCAAAACTATCTTCTACACTGGTACGCCACTAACCAGTAATTGGCGCGGTACCACTTCAGAACAGGTACTGTATTCTGGTACCAAACGATTAGTGTGAACAGTACTGTGACAGTACGTCTTGTTGTGCACAGCCGATACTGGGACAACTGCACTACAGAGAAAGGTTTTATAGTAAAGCTTTTTCAGTAAAAAGCCTAGTTGGTTGACAGTACTTATACCGTGCCGGTCCAGTATAAATACTGTCTTGGCACGACAGCAGTGCTAATACAATAATTACCAGCAGGACAAGGATTCTGGACACAGTATAGATCGAAAATATGCAAGACGGTTAAATGTCTAATCGAGCATTGTAGATTTTAATTTGTTGAATTCTTGAACTGCATTTTAATTCTTTTGACTTTCTTCGATTTCTTTTGACTTCTTTTAAATTCATCTCGAATTATTTTAAATTCACATTGACTTCTTTGGAAGTCATCTTGAATTATTTTTAATTCGCGTTGACTTATTTTGGATTCACCTTGACTTGTTTTATATTGATCTTGAATTATTTTCAATTCACATTCAATTATCTTGAATTAATTAAATTCTTTCAAATTCTTATAAATTCTTTAAAGTCTTTTAAATATTCTTAAAGTCTTTAGAATTCTTCGACTTTCTTTAATTGTTTGAATTCTTTTGAATTATTTGAACTCTTGTAAATTCTTTTGAATTCTTGTAAATTCTTTCGAATTCATATTAACTTCCTTTGAATTAACCTTAAATTATTTTTAATTTCTCTTGAATTCTTTTAAATTAACCTTGAATTAGTTTCCATTTATTTTGCACTTATTTGAATTACTTTAAATTATATTGATTTCACTTGGTTTTTTATAAATTCTCTTAAACTTTTTCAAACTTTCGTTAAGCCTTTTGAACTCCCTTACATTCTTCGAAACTTTTGAATTTATTCAATTTACTGCATTCTGTCGAATTCTCTCGAATCTGATAAAAGTCTCTGGATTCTGTTAGGTGTTATGAATTCTGTTAAATTCCCCAAAATCTATGTAATTCTCTTAATTCAGCCGAATTCATTAAATTTTGGTTAATGCTTTGAATTCTATTTATTTATTTGTATTCTGTTAAATTATGTTAAATTCTTTGAATTCTGTTGAGTTTTTATTTAAATTCGTTAAATTCTTTATATTCTTTGAATTCTTTAATTTTCTTAATTTATTTTCAATTCTTTGAATTCTCATAAATTCGTTTAAATGCTTTAAATTCTTTTGATCATAAGAAATACAGATCATGATAATACCAGAGAAAACACAAAGTGTGCTATTTCAATACTGATCTCTTACTAAAATATTCTCTTACGTAATTTCGTTTTGAGCACATTCGTGTTATCTAAAGGCAGATCAAAGCAAATACTGAAAACTATAATTGATTCTTTCTCCAGAAAATCCTCCTGAGTCGCCTATGGGATTAGTACAAAATTTTGAAATAAGCTTTTCAAAGTGTGTTTTACGAACCTAACTATTTTTTTGAAACATTTAACGTTTACAATACGAAGATACAATTTAAAAAAACAAAATAAAAGCATAGAATTAAATATTTAAACTATGTGACAATTTTAACAAATAATAACATTAAGATCGACTTAGGTGGTTTTTCCAGATACCGCCTTACTATCGCGTTGTTTTAAGATATGTGCACCAAATTTTCATTTTTATTTATAAATATTTCTTTTGATATCACCCTTCACGAATTTATTTTAATCCCATAAACTTTTTTTACATTTTTGAACTTTATAATACTATCCCCATCACCATCCCAACTTTTACTTTGTTATTCAATATCGGCCGACAAAAATACTTTTATTCAAAACTAAGTTTTAAGTATGATAAGAGATTTTTACCCAGGGCTGTTTCCTTCCATGGCGTGATACATACTATATCATTGAACAAATAATGTTTCACAAAAAATATATCAATGAATGCTCGCAGTTTGAATATAGATTCCCAGAAAACATATTTTTGTTATTTGAGCGTTATCTCTTAGTAGTCTTCAATTTTCCATCATGATTCAAAGTTCAGAGAACATTTTTTTCAATTTTTCAACGTTTTTAATTGAACATTATTTTACGTAAATGAGTGAGCAATAATCTATGGAAGCTTATTTCGTGTTGATCATGTGGCTTTTCCATTTACTAAAATGTTCTTAATCGATGCTAAGTAAATGCCTTGAACAAAAAAATACATGGCTATTATCGCAAAGTTATATCTTGTAAAGAATCTATATGGGCAAAGATGTTTTAACAATCTTAGCAACAAAAATAAAAGTGCTCGGAGATTTTCATTTTGTTACTAAGACGCTTCTGTGAAATCACGACCTTATTTTTTGTGTCGTTTGCATATTGCTTATGTCTATATAAATTTTAATTAGTGAGAAGAAAGGTTTAAATTTAGCTAAATAATCAGTTAAAATAAAAGTAATAATACAAATTATACTTCAGGATTTAGCCTAAATTTATTTTTAAAAGTAGAATTTAATTTTAAAAATTCCATTTGTGCCCATTTTTTCGAAAATTGTATAATAAGACACGAAAGAGAAAAGTAGGAACGGTATGTTCTTCCCTGGCAATGGTAAAATCGATCTAAACAAAAATGTCATATAATGTTTTCTCTTGTGTTTTCCTTTATAGTTGCGGGATAGTTGCGGGACTGGTCAGATTTGTTTACAGTGGTAGAAGATATTTAAGGCCAGACTGTGTAGAAGTTTATCTCAATCCTGAATAATTTAAAAAGCATTAACGCCGACTTTTATATTTTTGTTAGCATGTCTAAGAAATTATGTCTTTAATTAGGAATATTTTCAATTAAATATTAAACTTAAAACAACTTACTCAACTAATTATTCTCAAAGATATTAATTTATTCATACAGGGGAAATCTTCCTGAAATAGATACTTGGATAGTGAAACCTGCGATAGATATAATCATTGATTGGAAGCCCAAATATACAAAAAAAATTAATTTTTAATTATTAATACTTATAGTATCGTAATTATTCAAATTTAAGTACTTTTGATACATTACATTCCATACATTACATATTTACATTACATTACGCTGACTGACATCTTTACTTCTCACAGAAAATGTTTTCTTTCGTCGGGGATATATCTTGAATATACTATTTAGGCAAATCCTAAATGAGATTAGACTAATGATATGTAATTTAAAATTTAAGCAAGGAAAATTTTAAAAGCTTGGAAATTGTCACTCTCAAGTGTTTTATTACGTGGATTATATTTTCATGTAAGCTAAGAGCAGCAAGTTTTGGCACCCCTTCCCCCTAATTGTTGACGTTATTTTCTGATTTCTTAGATAATACTTTTTTAGCATATTTTGCCTCAATTAATTTAATTCTTCTAACATTTTTACACATAATACATATAATAATTATTCAGTGGAATGAATTATGTATCCAAAATAAAATAAATTCATGCCGGATTTTTTCATGCCAATAATAGGGCTAACCGTGCCTGGAATTGGTGCTCTTACTCCATGTATTTCTCGTTGGAAAGTGTAAAACGGTCGTCAAGTCACTCAATTTACAATTCGGGGAAATACAATAGTATAATTGACTACAAGTGCAGAAAGTAGGCACGTGATATTTTTTATAACAAATGCAAAATTACCAACAATTTCCGGAAATTTTAGAATATCAGACATAGCGAGAAATTTTGTAAGTTCATGAAAAATTGTTAAAGTTCCATAAATAGCAGGTATCTGAAATTTTCGGAAATATATGGTAATTTAACGATAATCTATGTTAATTTATCAGTAGTCGATCGCTTCGAGTTGGTCCAATCACTATTTACTACTCACAATTAGTCTGTCAAGTATCAACTCATAATGAAGTGAAATTATCATTCCGGAAGAACTGCATTCTTTACTTGTATGATGCGTAATTATTATGCTATAATAATAGGGGAAAAATTTCAAGAAAAAGTTTGAGAAGGAGATAGGCGAGGGTAAAGGGTACAGTCCTGACACAGAGACGTTGCTAGCGACTTTTTATATTATAAAGATATATTTATTAACATACTACACACTGCAGATTTTGTATAAAACAACGCATTTGTGCTCACTAAAATCTGACTCATATAAAGTTTAATCATAAGGAATTTTTTACTACATATTTACATTCATATACCTTTTTTCATTGATTCAGTTTAGGAAAATCAATTCCCTTTACTAGAAAAGATGTAAACTCAACCGAATTGCATTTTCTAAAATATATTTGTAAATAGTTTTGGTATTTCAAAAAATAAAAAATGTTTAAAAAGCATGATATTTGATAAAATTATCATTATACTATTATTTTCAATTGTATTTTGTGTTAAGAAGATCCATTCTTTTAACATATAGATTTTTTCTATGCTAAAAAATGAACGAATTTTCTTTTTTGCGCCTGAATAAAAAAACGTTCAGATCAATTTCTGGACGAGAACACCTTCTTTAGAAATTACTTTTGCAAAAAGTTTCCTTAAAATTGATATTTTATTTAAAATGACTTATACCTAAAGGTCATCAGCTGGTTTTTATCAATCTTAAATAACATATATGTAATAAAAAAACGGTATATATCGACATTAATTCAAGAACTCTGAACTAATGGTTTTACATGAACCAAAAAACCACCTTTTGGGGAGTTTAGGAAGCTTCTCTCATCTCTTTTCCAAGGTAAACTCATTTTCGGGGAAAGCTCAATGGAAAAATCCTTCAAAATAGTAGCTATCGCCACTTTTATCAGAAGTGTTGCCATCCTCATTCCTACACATATTCTGGGTCCCTCGCTAAATGGCAGGAAAGTAAATTTCTGCCTATTGCTCTTCTGTTCTTCACTGAATCTCTCCGGGTCAAACTTCTCAGGCTCTGGCCAATATTTTGGATCCATCTGAATTCCAAGCGCACAAATAACTATAGTAGTTCCTGGGTTTACAGTGCACGTCAGGCCATCAGCGCCCACAAGTTTTGTTTCCTTTGTACAAATCTTAAAAGTTGTTCCCACGACGTGATTTATTCTCATAGATTCATTTAGCACTTTTTCCAGATAAGTCATTTCCTGAAGAGCTTCATAGTTCAATTCGCCATTGTATTTGTCCAACAAGGTTTCAATTTCTTTTCGCACATTTTTTTGTATTTCAGGCCGCTGAGCCAGTTCAAATCCCAGGAAACTTAGGGTAGCTGCAGTTGTCTCATACACATCTACTGCAAATGACAACATGTGTGATGCCACCAACGTCTCTTTGTCAGTTCCGGATTCATGTGTCTTCTGATAGTCCAACACGATTTGCATAAAATCATTATAAGTTCTATTTTCCTTCTTTCTGTTTGCAAGAATACTCTTTGCACTCTGACGAAAAAATTGATCCACTTCTTTCGGTGTCAATGAAATGTTGAGAAGCATCGCCAAGCGGGGCATAAAGAAAAGAATGATTTGCCCAATTCCAGTTGTAAGTGAAGAATTTTCAAAAAGTTTGGACAAAATGTCGTTATATTTCCATTCATTTTTTTGAGATTGAATGTCGTCAAAATTGTAGGCCTCAATTCCCATTCCTGTCGATGAGATCTCACCGGTAAACTTGTTGCAAAATTTCTTCAAATTTAATTCAACTTTTCCATTCCCATCACTGCACTTATCTCTCAAGTATTTGCTCATTTTACAGGCTGCACTTTGAAACAGAGGAAACATTGTTTTCAATTTCATACTGGAAAAACTATTCGTAAGAGGTGCCCTGGCCTTTTTCCACTTTTCACCATTTACAAAAAATGGATTAAAGCTCAAAAGTTCATCGTATTTGGAGTTATTTATTTTTATCTGATTTTCGCTAAAACTTGAGAAATTCGTTTGTAGAATGTTTTTCACAAGATTGGGATCACGAACCAGGAGCATTGGGGTACTTAGACGATAAAACCCGATCATGCTCTGATCTGAAGCTTTTTTGTACATATTTTCACACAACGTTGAAAAGCTTACGCGACCAGAAAGTACGGGCCACATATTTCCAAAACCTAAAATTACCCCATCTGCGGAAGGTATTCCTCTCTTTCGCCAATAATTGTATTGACTTGATAAATGGTAGTACACAAAAAGTAAAACTAAAATTACAGAGAGGAGAATGTATTGCAACTCCATTCTCGAAAAGAACTCGCAAGTGACTGGCAAGTTCATAACAATCGCGTTTGATCAAGAGCTCTTCAAAACACAATTTCAACTAATAATGTTAAACGTCATTGCAAGCGGATGCCACATATAGTAGATAGGTATGTGCGTATTTTGCACATAGCGTCCTTGCGCAACATCACGTAATTGCGAGCATTTTACGTTCATACTATCTGTTTCAGAAATGAATATATTTAAATGATATAAATTTTGTCTCACTGAACGAATAAATATATTAATAATAAACATGTTTTTCCACCTGTAAATTGTAAATCAGATTTATAGAAATTCTATATTTTATTTTTTAGAATCCCAGACGCTCTATATTTAAATTTATTAAGCGAATTTACCAATATACATGGTGATTTTTTTAACTTGAAACGTTCAAATATCTCGAAAAATAGGCAATCTATGAAAAAATGTTATGAATCAAAATTTAATGACTATGAGGAACACATACACTGATGTTAACATCGGGTTTCACGCACCGCCCCCTGGGATAGGGGTGAAAGCAAGTTTGAAATCTTACATGGGTACCCCTATTGTTTATTACATATTCGGATTCTTTGGATAAAAATGCGTATGATTTGTTTCAAACGTTTTTCTCGTTTCGTATTTCGGTGTAGGGGAACTGATTTCAACATCAATGTACGTACTCCTCAGAGTGATTAAATTTTGATTCAGAACATTTTTTCAATGAGTGCCTATTTTTCGAGATATTTGAAAGTTTCAAGTTCAAAAAATCACCCTGTATATGAGATCCGAGGACTGTGGATTATATAATTCGTTTTTTACTGTTGGTGCATATGATTTCCTTTTTTTACTTTCATAACTAGGATGTAAATTAGTAAATTCTGCATAAATTTGTCTTATATTTATATAGTGTACTTAGAACTACGCGGTTATCATCCCGGGAGTGCGAAAATATGTCTTGGGGGGGGGGGGGGGAGGGTTCCTTTTTACTTTTTTTCAGAACTGCCCCATTTTAAAAGAACTCGATACTTGCTCTGTTTAATCAATGTATTTGACTTTTTGCGTAAGGAACAGGTAATAAGTAAACTTTCCTCTAATAAAAGCCGTTAATTTTCCGTCTACAGAATGTTCTAGTATGAATAGTTCTGAACTGTTCACGTCTTAAGGAGAGTTTTTAGTAGAAAAAACGTTAAATCTTGTTCATTTTGAATAATATCTTGTCCTCTATACATAAAACATAAAAAAATTGTATAAAAATGAATTAAAATAGATTTAATTATTTTTTATAACAAAAAAATCGATTTTAGCTCTTACAGAATATAAGTTATAGTCTCTTATAGCAGCCTGCTTTTTGTGGTACTTTATTATAAATCGAATTTTTTGTTTAAAATTTATTTCGTATATATAGCATCAATACTTTTCACTACTTTCGTTTACGCTTGCTTGGAAAAGAAAATCGCTAGACGTCAAGGGCTACAACCTTCATTTAGAGAAAATGTATAACTGCTACGTATACGTACCTAAATTTCTGGGAACATTAAATGATAATTACAGAGTTCCATCTTGAAAATAGAAATGAAATCAATGATTGCTCCTAATGTATGTATATATTCATCCCTAACTCGAAAATGGTCACTTAGAAATAAATATTATTTTCATAGAATATGAACCTATCAGTAAACATTATTAATCAAACTGGAATTAATATTCGAAATCTTTTTATTTCACTCGATATCATTATCGTTAAGAAGAATATATTGTGGAATGTTTTATGATTTAATCCAATTAAAAAAATAATGCAACATGGAATAAATGATTAGAGCTACTACCTTTGTTTCCGAGATAAGAATACGCTTGATAGGCAATTTCAAATTAAATTTTTGATTGGGCGTTGGATTTAAGTATATATGTAGATTTGAAAGCCCGTAAATCTAAGGATATTCTAAAGACTGCACCTTCTACAATATAAAACTCCTATAAGGAGGTATTCCATAATTTTTCTTTCTTAACAAAAATCATTTTCCGTGCTTTAAAAGACAATACTTTCTCAAAAATAATTTTGTAATAAAATACGGTTTCTCTAAATTTGAATCACGGTTGAATTATTCTACCAAAAAAATCATGGTGTAAGATTGATGGAAAAATCCCTCGAAATAGTAGCTATCGCTGCTTTTACTACAGTGTTGCCATCCTTATTCCTACAAATCTTCTTAATCCTTTGCCAAATGACAGAAATAAAAATTGCTGCGTATTGTTCCTCTGTTCTCCAATAAATCTCAGTCTACCAGAACCCAAAATTTTTGCTTCATTTGTAGAAATCCTAAAAGTTGTGCCTGAGTCGTCATTTATTCTCGCCTAGATGAATTTATTAGCACTTTTTCCAGATGATTTATTTTTCGAAGGAATTCATAGGTCAATGTACCATATAATAATGATTTATATTGTCTTTTATTTATTTCATATATTATATTTGAATTGCACCATGTGAGCGTTGTGCGTAATTGTACTATCAGTTGCAAAGATGAATATACTTAAAAATATCAATTTTATCTCACTGAACGAATAAATATATTAATCCATCCTCAGAGAGACTGGATTAAAATGCAGGCGCTCGACATACATAA
Source organism: Druon quercuslanigerum (assembly GCA_010014905.2). Taxonomy (NCBI): domain Eukaryota; kingdom Metazoa; phylum Arthropoda; class Insecta; order Hymenoptera; family Cynipidae; genus Druon; species Druon quercuslanigerum. The sequence continues at coordinate 25,400 of JAAAKG020038212.1, forward strand.
CATTTGGTAGACCGTTCACGAAAAGGAATTGAAAGTTCATCCAAGAACTGAGGACGTCCATTCATACACTGAACAAGTCAAAGCTGCTGACAATCAAACAGCATATTGTTGACAAAATACAGTTGTTATCTGGCGCAAGGAGAAGAATACCATACAGAATAGGGAGAGCTGGATTAGGGCGAACCAACAGTTTCTTGCTGACCCATCGCGCCTCTTCAGCGTTTCCCTTTTTTCTATAAAAAATACACCCAAGCCCAACGAGGTACAGACTAGATTTACTATCTCATCTGAAATATATCGAATAACAACGAACAACGTCATCTTCCATAGGGGCGTATTTTAGGGTGACACGATGAGTCCTCTGCTTTTTTGCATCACATTTCTGCCTCTAGCTCTCGCACTACGAAATTCTGCTGGATACCTCTTTGGCAACACTAATCATCGCGAGCATAAGGTCACTCATGTATTCTTCATAGATGACCTAAGGATCTATGCTTCTGGTCAAAGCAAACTTCAGAGTACTTTAAATGACGGGCCGAGAATAAATGCGGTGTAGAATAAGTTGCAGAAGAGAAGAGGTTTCAGTTTTCGTGTTAATGCAAAGAAGAGTTTGAAAAATTAAGGGAGTGGAAACGGAATAAATGAGCGTCAGAGTAGAAGTGAACTGAAATTATTCCGCGGGGAAAAACGGTTTAGGACTTTAAACCGTTTTTCCTCCCAGTCTGAACCTAACCCGCTTTTATCCACTGACGCAAATTTAACACGTATTTGCTCGCGCCGGAATACTTTTAAAATTTGATGTCCCGTGTTGATATTGTGATTTTCAAGTATTCATTATTTGCTTCTATCAGATTTTTATTATAAATTTCGTCATCTTTTATTAAGATGTTTTATTTTTTTGTTCTCATATTATGTCAAACTCATGACAAAACTACTCAGTAGTTAATGATTTGTACAAATCAATATAACATTAGGCCTGATATTTTAAATCTTTCTTAATTTTATCACATAAAATTAAATTGTTACTATAACAATTAAGACCATTGAGCTCACTATAAAAAAATGTAATTTACAAAGTTTGTATAATGTTATTATGTATTTTAAAACTAGGTGTGAATTTTATCTCGAGTGTTTCCACTTTATTGGTATTTATATTCAATATAAAGTACTTTGCTTCCCGTTAACAAATGTATTTGCCTCCCCATAGAGGAAACATTTCTTATTTTTGAAATAATGGAGAAACTAACGTTTTCATTTCAACCAATTTAAGAATAGAAAGTTTTACTTAAATAAATTACTACAAAAGTCACAAATTTTATTGAGATTGATGTGAAAAATTCATTTTTTGATGACAGAACACTGTTTTTGATTTTGTAAATACACACAATTATTTCTAAATTATGCCACAGAAGAAATATTATAATTTTTTGATTGAAGATTCATCGCTTTAATTTAAAATTTATTTTCACTTTGTGGAAAATTCGTTTTTTCCCCTAGAAAATTTATCTTTTTCACATCAAATTCAACTACACCAGTTGAAGTTTCGTCATTTTAATTAAAAATTCGTAATTTTGGTTGAAAATTAATTTCTTTAACTGAAAATTTAATTGTTCTATTTTTAGTTGAAAATTGATCATTTCTAGTTCAAAGTTAAACAATTTGTATGCATTTTTTGACTTTTTAAATTGAGAATTCGACTATTTCGTTGAAAGTTCACGTATTTTGCTAAAAAATGGATTTTTTTTGAGGAAAGAATAATATTAGGTCACTTTTGAGTCACTTTTGAGTCAGTTCATAAGCGTTGGTTTTTGCTGCGACGTAAAATGGATTTCCACAAGACAACCGGGAAAAATGGGTTGAATTAAGGCCGCAAGCAGAAGCGGTTTAAGCGCCTAACCCGTTTCTCTCCTTAGCGTATTTCAATCCGCTTTTCCTCAGGCGCTCATTCAAACCGTTGCTACGCTTAAACTTTTCAAATTCGCTTTCGCTCCTCTACTAATTCTACGCCGCTTTAATTCTCGACCCGTCAAATATTGTCAAGCTGTACACAGGAGGGATTGGTATCGACTTTGGATTGGACAAATATGCCAACATACATATGAAGAAAGCAAAGTTTTATTGGCGTTCCAGATGACCATGAGGTTGTAAATGTAAGTATCATTAGACAACTTGAAACTGGAAAGACCTATAGATACATATACGGGTGCAGTGGCGCCGGAACGAAATGGGGGGGGGGGGGGGAAGCTCTCTTTTTATCGTATATGGTAGACATAGGTACATTCAGATTTTTGTGGGGGCAAAAGGCATTGGTTGACCCCCGAACCAAGATTTTGGGCGGTCAGCTGACCCCTCTGCCCTCCCTGTTCCGCAATTACTGCATTGGCTTTTCTTGTAAATGTTTTACAGAATAAAAAGTAACCACAGATAAGGGCTCCCATTGTGCGTCGAAACGTTTGGTCCGATTCAAAATTAATTGAATTATTTATCCTGGCCCTAAATCCAAACTTAACATCCCATATTATAAACGATTACAAATTTTCAAATTTCATACAAATTTAGGGATATAGAGCACACTTCCAAAGTCTAAAAGAATTATCAAGGTTTTTTGGTTTTTGTGGCCGATGCGCAGACACATAAAAAAGGAACAAAAAAGCAGACGCTAGTGTATTTTGACGCTTGTTTCTTTTTCCATACAGACTATAAATCAGTGCTTCACGAACTCTCGATGAATACAGTCAAATTGTTTACATTCTAAAATATGTCAAAGTTTTGACCGCGAAAATTAAAACTACAGGATGGAAATCTAGGAAATTCAAACACCCGCGTTAAAGATAAGTTAATTTGATTATTTACTATCAAATATTATGGTAGAAAATTATATTGCAATTTATTAACCTACAGGTTTAACTACAGGGGGGGTTTAGGCATAAAATGATCCACATGTATACCTGGTATAAGGGAAATAGCTGTAGTATAATTTATTTTGTTGTTACGAATGAAATGCTAAGAGGGCTAGTCAAAGATACAAGGGTTATGAGGAGTTATGAATGCAATACTGATCATTACCTTTTGATCTCCAAAATTAACTTCGGTCGGGTATGGAGAAAAAAGAGAACCAAGAGAACAAAACAAACGCGAATTAAAATTGAGAACCTATAGAAACCGGATGTGCGAATGGATTTCCATAATAAGATAATCGAAAGCATAGATAAGGCAACTTGACAGCCATTTATAAGAAACAAAGATATAGAGGGCGTATAGACTAAGTTCTGGGATATCATTCTTAGATGTGCGATCGCCGCGTGTGGTACCGCGGTTGTAAGACGAATTCTGGAGATGCATGGTGGAATAATGAAATTCAAGCTACCCAAAAAGCAAAGAAAGAAGCGTTACAGGAGAACTTTGAACATGACAGGTCTTAGCGATGAGAAAAGAAATGAACGTATAAATGATTACAGACACACAAAGAGGATACTGAAACTGTTAATAAAGGAAAGTAAATAAAAAATTAGAGCACAAGAGGAGAAAAAAATAAAGAACGAATTTGAAGGAAGCAAAAAACTGTTTTATAAAGAAATGAAGGGCGATAAAAGTACAGAATTTGTCAACATGAGAAATAGTAAAGGGTAAATGCTATATGCTGCAGGCGGGATTATAGACATTTGGAGAGACCATTTTAGGGGACTATTCAGAGATGGAGCTATAGGACACCACAACCCCGACGTAGAACACAATGCGTTAGGAAACTCAATTCAGAAAGTCTGTGTCAATGAGGTTAGTCTTATAATCAAGAACTTGAAAAACGGTAAGGCTGTCGGGGTAGATAGTATTAACGCTGAAATGCTTAAACACGTTGGCGAGTACATACCAAATAGACTGTCCGAATTGATAAGTTTATGTACCGAGCTGGTAGGAGGCCCAGATGATTGGAAAAAAGCGATTATCGTAGAAACATGCAAAAAAGGAGATAAAAGCGACTGCAATAAGTACAGAGATATCAGCTTATTATGTACCGTAAGTAAAATATACTCAAAAATACTTATTCGGAGGGTAATGAAAATAACAGAAGAAAAGATTTGGGAAGCCCAAAGTGTGTTTATGCTAGGAAGATCATGTACGGATAAAATATTTAGATTAAGGCAAATTACAGAAAAAAGTTTGAGATCAGGAAATTTGTCGACCTAGAAAAAGCTTTGGGAAGTCCTCAAAGAGTGCGGAGTCAATAGATGGCTCCTAAAAGCTATAAAAACAATATATACGGGACAAAGCAAGTGTAAGGGTGAATGGGAAATTGAGTGACTGACAGGGATGCGTTATGTCTTCATGGCTATTTATATTATTCATGGACAAGTGTTTGAAAATGGCTTTTTTCGACCAAGAGGGTGTGGATCTCGAAACAATAATGGTACGTGAACTAGCGTTCGCAGATGATAAGGTTGTTATGGCAGACTCAATCGAAGACTATTAAAGAATGTTGAATAAACTGATTGCAAGCATGAAGAGCATGGGCCTAAAAATTAACGCAAATAAAATAAAAATTATGGTGTTTCAAGGAAAGACTGAGAAAACAATATGTAGCATTGTCTTAAGTGATGAGGGAATTGAACAAGTTAATAAATTCGTATATCTTAGTAGCTTATTTACCAGGGACGGGAAGATAGAAGTTAGATAGACGCATAAACGAATGTAAGAAGGTTATTGGTAGAGCAGGGCCCCTTATCAGAAGTAACAATATATCAAATAAGGCTAAAATAGCAATAAATAATTCTCTATTTGTACCAACTGTACTATACGGTAACGAGACACGGACCTATCAAGAAAAAGATAAGAGTAAAGTTAACGCGGTTGAAATGAGATTCCTACGCATCATGTGCGGAAAAATTCTAATGGAAAAAGTGAGTACCGAGATTATTCTCAAAGAATATGGTGCGGAAGAGACACTAGTTGACATATGGTAAAGAAAACGGTTAAGATTGCCTGGGAATGTTGAGAGAATGAAAGATAAACGACTAACGAAACAATGGTATCAATTTAAAGTAAATGGCAACGTGGCCAGAGGCAGACCGCGGAAAGAATGGTTAGAATGTGTGAATGATACCCTAGAAGAGACACTAGAAGCCACAGAAACACGAGAGTTTGCATGAAAAAATGCATGGACGTGAAAGAAGCTAGTGAAGTATGCCAGGGTAGAAAAGTATGGCGGCAAGTGGTGCATAAAAAGAGTGTCAGTAGAGTGAATGACGCCTGAAACAAAAGAAATTGGATTCTATTGGATCTTCACTTGGGATGATTGTTAGAGAGATTGATCAGCAACCTTGGTCGGAGGAGTGTAGCGGAATAAACGTGTTATCTAAATAAATAACACGAGAATTCTAGATCAATCTGAAAATTCTATAATCCCTTCCTCACATTAATCCCTTTCCCACCGAGTGAGTCACGCCTCCCCCGAAATGGAAATAGCTTAATGGTGTTCTAACACCATTAAGCCGTTAAGCTTGATAAATTTAATTTAAAAATTAAATAATTAATTCTGTTATTACCGTAATTTCTTCAAATTTCTCAGTATTCGAAGATTCCACAATTTGCACAATACTATCCATTGCCAATAAAGCGTGTACAGAATCATGTTTCTTATCATCGGAAACTACTGCAAAACTTTTAGTTTCTGCACCTTGATAGCAAAAAGCAGTAAATATCGATATCTGATCATTTGTCCAATAATTAGTTTGAATTGCATCTTTTACCATTACCTTTTATTTCTTAGCAAACGCACACTGCATTGTTAAATGATTTGTATCATTCTTAAAGCGATCTTTCTCCTTTTTTATTTCATCTCTTTGAATATTTTTCACATATATGTGAGCATTTGCTTTTTCTGTTCAGGTTACTAATTTTTGACAAAACTGTCAATAGAAGATGTTCTGCTTTCTAAGTCATCTTTGTTCCCAATCGCAAAAACAATATCATCTGCACCAGCTTCCTCTGAAAATTCTATAGATTGAAACGAAATGCTTCTAGCTTCTGGACATTTTTTCCAGTCTTCAAGCTGAAAATCTTCGGATACAAAAATACACACCACTTTAGGGAAAAATCATCCCAAATATCTTTGGAATTCGCTCCATCCCTTCTCTGATTTTTTAATGCATTAAGTAAAATCTCAAAATTGGCGCAATAAATGGAAAGACTTCTCTTTTAAAGGGTCCATTTCAACCCATTTTGGTCGAAGAGAGTAAAATATTGTCTTTCCAATTTTTACGTTCGGATTTTTTTCTCGAAATACTTTGCGTTAAATATATTTTTACTTTTTTAATTATCTCATCATTTTCCTTCACCGAAATTACGTCGTTCTTATTTGGTTCATTTTCACATACATTTGCATCATACAACATTGGTTTTTCGTCATCGGAAATTACATGATTTGAAGACACACGAAACTTACCAACAATACGGCGGTAACCATTTTTACAAATACTGTCGCTCAAATTGATTCTTCCTTCTGGAAAAAGGTCCTTATGAAACAGCCAACCTATGAAGATATACAAATGGGCACTAGAATCGCTGTATAACACTTTCTTGTGAATAGACCTTTTCATGTCAAGAAAACACCAGGACGCATTTCAGGCGATATTCAAATGTTTCGAGCAATGTTCACAAGAGGGGAAAAGACAAAGATATGGGATTTCTTTTTCGCACTTACGTAACGGAAGTAAAAACTCCCTGAAACATTTGAAGGTGTTCAGGATCTCGCGTTTGCTTCAGCTCTTTAATAAAAAGGTATATAGTTTCGAAGTCAGGACTTTTTTTCGCTTGCTCGAATAAATTGCTTTTAAAGCATTGGACATTTTATCTTAACGAATGAAATACAACTAAAAAAAACTATATAGAACACTGTAATTTTTCAACGCGAGTTTTTTTTACTACAGATATTGTCAAAGATGAAATGACACTAAATAATATATTCTATATTTCCGGACTTCAGTTTTTTCTGGTAGTGCATTCAATTATTTTTTTATCGATAATGTTTGTAATTAACTTCAGAGTTATACATCATATTAAAAAAAGTTAATTAAAAAAAAATAATAGGTTTTTCCAGAAGAAGGACTAGTGTAGCGAGGGCGAAACTCACAGGATATCTTTATCATACTACAATAAATCGCAAAAAGAATCGAATGTGACCTTTTTGAGAAAATTGAGTTTTTAGTTTTTTCTACAAATGTATGCCATTTTGGTAATTCTTAACTTTTTTAACCATTCGATGGCACGCTTCTAGACGCGTAACATACCTGGGACACTGGGGTCTTTTTGACCCTAAGCGAAAAAGGCTTCCCACAAAGAGCCTATTTATTATTTTGAGTAGCTGAATTTTGTATACGCTCTTGGGTTCAAAATTCATTTTAAATAATAAAAAAATGGTAGAAGTTGAAGAATAGCAAAAAAAGAGATTTTTGGGGAGTTTTAACGGGGTAATTGGCTAAGCTGATTGGGACGTCTTTTGGAACCCAGTGTTTCATCGAAGGGTTAAATTTCCTTTGTGAATTTTAAGAGTTTAGTTCTCCCTACAAACTCCCGCAAAGAAAATTAAATTATGTTAATGGGTTCCCAAGATACAACATTTGAAAAAAATAGTGAATTTTTACATAAATCACCTGAATATTCGTGCAGCCCTAAGTTCGTGACAAAAAAACGTTGATCAAAACCCTGGTAATGTCACAGACATCACCAGGGTCAATATACCTGATCTCATATGACATCGAAGTAGACATGTATCTAAGAGTGGTTTCTTTCATTTGTATACTTCTTTCACTAATCGCGTTAAACAAAGACATCAGTTTTCATGCATTTTCCAACTACACAGACGCACAGACAGAACCACTCCACATTTTAGTCTGTCATAATGCATGCGTATTGCAATTTCCATAAGGTTGGTTGCAAAAGATTCGATTAATTACAAGACGAATTTCAAATTTGGATTAATATCATGGTTATAATAATATCATATAAATAATATCATGGATATAATATCATGGTTAGCACTTCACTTTTTTGTGTTACAAATTCTATTTATTGCTTATAACACCTAAATGCAGCCAACTATTATGAAAACAATACATTTTTAATTTCTAAGAATTGCACTAGACCCTTATATTATATTAAAAATTTGAATAATTTCTCCGATTATTGTAAGACCAAATTTCGTTGTTTAGATCATATTACAAATTTTATTATTTTATCTAATTATTTTAAGGGCAGCACATTTTTTTAATTTCTTCGATTTGTGCAAACATAACCAAAGACATTTAAGACTGTACTAACCAAAATAAAAATCATTTCCTTATTTAAACTACATTATTTTCTATTTGTAAACTGCGTCCCGAATAAATTTTTCTTGTAAATGTTTTTACAGAATAAAAATTAACTACTGATGAGGAATACCATTGTGATATTATACACGATTACTTTCGTCGAGGGTCAATATAGTCCCCCCACTGAGTATTATTTTAATATTAAAATTTTTTATTTGATTAATTATAATTTTTAATTAAATTTTTTTAACACAAGTTTTAAATTTTCAACAAAATAATAAAATAAATTTCAACTGCAGTTTATGAAAAATTCCCTGACTCAGGTTTTCCAGAAATTGCCTGACCAGTTTTAAATTCCCTGATGTCCTGGAATTCCCTTACTTATAACAACTCTGAATCAACCATTGTAATTCGGATTTCTAGCTTTCCAATTATAGTATTTTTTAATGTTTTCTATTTATCTATAAGGATTTGTCGGTATCAGTTTCCTCTATTTAATACAATAATTAAACATAATAGGCCATTTACTAATAAATAAATTGAACAGATTTAGATTTTAGATTCTTTATTTCCATTGTACTAAAAATGTAATCAGCTGAGACACATATACAAAAATATTTCGAGGAAGTTACTTAACACTTTCTGATACTTACACTTAAGAAATTCGTTAATATCGAAAATCTCGAGCTTCACTCTAGTCAAAACGAATATTTCATAACAGTAATCTTACATTAGACGCGAATATTGCAATATCAAAAATATCTTTTAACATCCGTATTACGTATTTCTATCAGAATAGCATTATTAAGGTTCTACCTCTTCTTTGCAGCTTACTTTTTCAAATTATAAATTCATTCGCAATAAACGTTTTGACTAGAAATATTAGCAAAATATTTAATCAGAATCTTTTCTAATTAATTTGTACGTCGAATACACATATACATTTCGCTGGTGCTGGCGCTAGCTCTTGTCTAATTACAACAATAATTTTATATTTCGTTAACAACATTTTTCGTGAATCAGAAAAAAATTAAACAATATAGAATATACTAACAGTGATTTTTATCATTTTTATTCAGTTAGCTACTAAAATATTCGCTGATGCATAATTTTTGTCATTAATATCATTTAAACAATTCGCACATTGCCTGATAAAATTCTTTCATGATCATCTGATGTTTAGGAAAATGTAATCCATCATGTAATTAAATTGACGGGCAAGATTGACTTGGATTTTTTGAAATAAATTGACTGAAGTGTTCAATCTACATTAAGCTTATACATTAATATTATGGCAATTGAAAAGGTTCTAATTTGTCGTCAATGACTAAACAAATGCAATTGACTTTGGCATTACGAATACTTGGTATATGGACACATAATTATTTTTCGTAAAATAATTAGGCTGTTAAATTATATCATATTATTTTGATAATAATAATTATAGGTTGAATGTATAAACTGTTTTCAAACAAAAATGATCGTCATAAAAGTATAAAACTCTTTACAGAGCAAAAGCAAAAACTTTTATTTCCATTCTGAGGAAAAATTGTCAGCTTTTATTAGGTCATAATATAGATCAATATTATTTCTTTGCAAAGATAAAAGTCGATATACCAAATCTACAAATTCAAAATGAATAGAATAATTAACGTTAGAGACCTAATTAAATCCATTTTATAGATGAAACTATATCTCTAAGAATAATAAGAGATGAAAATCAAACATATTTCAATTCGGGATATGTGGAATATTTTCCTAAAGTTTGGCAAGTTGTCCCGAATATTCGAGACGTATAGTCCATCCCTTTTCCCAACTCCCCCAATTTTTTGGGATGTCACGACACAGCCAATAATTAAATCAGAAAATTCGTTCTGTAGTAAAAGCCTAACTTCTCTTTTTATTTTTAAGTATACTAAAAAGTGGAAGATTAAGCATTCAACTTAAATAGAACCTAAATTTTTCACAAAGGAAATATTTCAAGCCTCACACTGAAATGCTGAAAGTTTAGAAGATGGTTCAGCAAATGATTTAACATGCTGTACCGTTCACAGTGCTTCTCAAGCATCGATAGGTTCAATGAAAATGGATAAAAAAACTGTTTGGATAGATTTTTAGGTGACTATTTTTAGATTTCAAAACTACTTATCATGAAATCCTTTCTGCTTTTTTCTCCAGATATCTCTAAATTACATCCCTCATAGTATGAGATATCGGTCGAATATCATATTTATCTCCCAGGATATCGCGGGCATATCCCAGCAGATCGTAGGGATATCACAAATAATATCGTACAGGGCGGAAATCTCGATATCCCTGGAATGTCCCAATGATATCTCAGAATATTTTCAGGATATCCCATTAAAGTCCCAATTTTCGCCCCAAGGATGTTCCCAAGATATCCCAATTCTATAATTTATTATACTACTGGAAATTCAGTTATATCTACTGCATCTACTGTATCTATAAAATAAGAAATAATTTAACAGTACTAGGTATTTTTTCAGAGATTTTATACAAAGTACAACATTATAAAATACAATAATGGATCCCCTCTAAAGTCACTTTCGGGTAAAGTCCATCATGGCTGTCTGTGTGCGAAAACTCTCTCGCAGTAATAAGTGACACTTTAACAAAAGTTAAAAATTTCTCACATATTCGTGCCAAATTATAATCAATTGTCATTTATATCATACAAACCAACGCGGTACATATTAATTTGACTGTTTTTTATCATAAAAACTGATTTTGCTGTTGAAAAGTGCGATCTCTAAACTGCGCAATTTAGATTTTACAGATACAATAACAGCCAACTTTAAAATTTTTAGAAATTCGCTTGTTTTTTATTGTAAGTAGGCTGTTATTGGTTATAAAAGTCATTCACGGTAATAATTTTTTGCTAATCATACTGAGATAGGTTTTTGAAAGAAACCGAATATTCGGGATTTGTACAAAGTGGTTTTTTATCAAACGGATATTTGTGAATTTTGATGTTTTCAGGCATTTTACATATTTTAATAAATTTGCATTTCAGAAATATTGGATTCCATTGCCAAAATTGTGTATATCCCACACAGGACATTAAGTGGATTTTGTACCGGTGGAAATCTCGATATCCCTGGAATTTCGCACGGATATCCCGGGAGATTTTTGGGAGATTTTTCAGGATATCTCATATCCTGCCGAGATATCCTAGGGATATGCCAAGGATACAATTTGATTGTGATACGTATCACGACACTTTACTGCCAGTCTATTATAATATAATTTGAGAAGGCCCAGTAAAAAGATGAATTTTTAAATTTTGCAGAAGCTACCCCTAAACTTTCTGAAAACAAGATTTGATATAAATAAGAATAGGAGATATATCTTGGGCAATGGGGTAAAATTATGTAAATCATATGTAAGAGTTAAATGTAGTTTAATGTAGAAACCTTATTTTCAGCAATTAAAAATTTTATGAAATCAGTAAGCAAAACTTCTCGAAACTTATAAAAAGGCAAAATTGTACCAAAATCTACATTAATTAACTAGTTTACATCATACATTTTGAAGTACTATAAGAATCTTTAAACTATAAAAATGTGGATTTTTTGAAGAATTTCGAAATTCAAGATTTATTTTGTTCCCAGTATTCCCCAGTATGATAATATCTTTAAAAATATGTTTTGTTTTGCTTCATAGAATCTGGAACCTATTCCTCAATAAATAACAAATACTTTCTAGGAGTAAAAGACTTTTTCATCCTTACATTTTTATTTAAAAAATTCGAAAACTAAACATTTATTTGCAAACATATAACGTCTCAGCGGGACCTCTACAGTCTACACAATTGTTTTTAACAAATATGGCAGTATTTTCACCAAAGGAATGTACGGGATAGCGTTTGCAAAATTAAAAAATTCAACTTTTTATTGTGCATCCTACAAACTATATCAAGAAAAAAAATTAAATATGTTCTTAATCGTAAGTATATTGAAAACTATTAATGGTCACCTAAAAACTTATCCAAACAGTTTCTGGATCCATTTTAATTAAACCTATTAATACTTTAGGAGCATCGTGAGTTCTAAATTAATTATATTTTGAGCAATGTTACAATTAATCAAAAAAACTCTAAATCTATTCTTAAAATGTATTTTCTCCTTAGTTAAAAGGAAAATTAGAGAGTATTAAAATGTATGCTTTGAAAAGACAAGAAATTATTAAAATAAACATTATTGTACCCACAACAATTGTTTTGATTGTAAAATATGACTTTTTATGTCAAATATGTTAGACTTCCCTAAAGGACAATTTAAAAATCAATAAAATAAAAATTTCAAACACACCACATTATCGCCATTATTGCGAAGATTAAAAAAGTATTATATCACATTTATTTGAATTAATTATCTTGAACTTAAAAATTGTAATAAAAGATAAAGCCACGTGACGGAAAAGATGAAAGCAACAATAACATGGTGATAAGTCACTAGTTACAATAACGCTATTGTCGGTTTATCTAACTAAGCATGTTTGTATCAAGTGAAACATTTTAATTTGGTTACTGATTAGCATAATCTCTTTGTTTAAACAAATTATCAATATATTATTGAATTTAAAATTCTAAATTTATTGGTATGGTAAATTCGATATGTAATTTCTCTTTATTTACTTAATCATAAAAAGATTTACGATATTTGAGGCTACAATTAGCAAATTCGTAATGCGAAAACGGTGACTTAAGTACTCGTCAAAGTTTTCTTTCTCGTCAGATGGTTTATAAATTACACTTATAAAATATATTATGGTCACATTTTTTACACGAAAAACAGCTCTAAAAAAGCCCTTGAAATTAAAATAAAGTAAATATTTTTAATAAAAAAATCTAAATGTTTTTTCGTTCTAAAAGAGGAAACTTTACACAGCAAACAAATAAAATTTGATAAATTTGATGCAGTCTATATCTTTTTTTCTAGTCAGGAAGAACAGTAAAAAGGTGGGAATGTTGAAAGATGCGAACGAATGGATATTACAAACCTTCCGCTTTTCTCGCAGTCTCATTAATTCATTATTGCATTTTTATGTTACCATTCCTTGATGATAAATCATGGCACTTGTTTTACAAAACCGTTGCATTTTTGTACTCACTGACAAGGCACTCCATCGCGAGTGAGAGTTCACTTTTCTTAAGTAAAGAATTATTTGTTTTTCTACGCAGAGACAGGTGCAGAACCGTTGCAGTGAAAATCTTCTAGCTCTTTTTCTTCTGAAAAATACACACCAAAATTGGTTAAAATGCGAAATTGGGTTCATTAAAAGAAGTCAAGATTTACAGCATAAAGTCTCTTAATTATATGCGGAATTTGTAGTTGAGTTTAAAAAATGTATCTCAAAAGAAAAAAATTGTCACAATTTAATGTTTGAATTAATTAACTCATCTTCTTATCAATTCCAGATATTTCAGACTATTCAAGAATCAGGCAAAAATGGAATTAGCTGTGGATTGCAAAGAGAGGGAAGAGTCGTAAGCTTCCTCTTTACTCACAGTTCAATAGATTTTATGCGAGTAACAACTTCACAACATCCCCTTGTTAATTAATACTGTACATTCATATTTTATATACTTAAGGAATTTTAATATCTATTGATAAAAAGTCTGTGTTTAACTGTGAATTTCGCGATGAATTTTAACAAAAAAATTACAAAAGATACTTTTAAGATGCTTATGATACTTATTCGGATTTGTGGCTAGAATAATATTTAAACACAATTTTGAGTTTAAAACAAATATATCGATTATTTAAACTTTCTAAACTTCAAGTTATCCCTTTAAACTTTTTGTGTGAAAGTTAGATTAAGTGCCGAATTATTACGTTTCTTTTTTTAATTTTCTGTAATAATTGTGCAACAATAATGTTTGTGGAAAGCTTTTTAGCTGACTGTGCGATAGTGTAAAATTTAAATGTGAGGCTTAGGCAGAAGTGAACAGTTTTTTTTTAAAATCCATTTAGGGCAATGTGAAAAAGTTATCATCCTATCGGGATAGCCTGTGATTTTTCTTTAAAAATATTAGATACCCACATTAGCTTTCCCAAAGGCGTGAAAAGTTTAAAATTAGATTAAAATTAAAATTAAAATTAAAATTTTTAATATTTTCATAACATTTCTTTAGTTTTTAAGCAACAACTGGAAAATAAAAAAAAAATAAAATTTCCGATCATTTGTAATATTGCCTAAATTGAACATTTCTGACAGAAAATTGAACAAAATATTTTATTACTGTATTTTCAATAAATAAATTAATTTTTAAGAAAAGAAAAAAATATTTTTCAATGAAGGCTCAGAAAGCAAAAGCGAACAAGTGTTTGAGCGTACCCAGGAGTTGGGATGACGCGCGCAAAACGCGACTCTTTCGTCACGTTTTCTGGGCGTCATCCACACTCCTGATGGTTCACTGCTTGAGCGCTATTTCGGGTTTGCTTTCATTCCTAATTTTTTGTTATTACCGGAATTTTAAATTTCGGTAATATTATAAAATTTTGAAAATATTCCAGTGTCGAGGATTTTTCTTTTCGTTAATTTTTGATGTCGGAAATTTTCCATATCGGTAGTTTGACTGTCGAAGAGAATACAGTTACGAGCATTTTTTCCAAACTTGACGAAATTTTTCTTTTACTTTAAATAACCTTTTTTCAATTTATAATTTTACTGATTTGAATTTTAATAATCATTTTTGAAAGGTTTAAAGACAAAGTTAAACTTTTTTATGTTCAGAAACATAATTAATGGTGAGTTTCTTTAAATCAAACTCTATTAAACATTTTTGTGAATAGATGTTCCAATTATCAGATACAAAAATTCTAATTATATCAAAGATTGCTTTTAAATTTATTGTTCCGCAATTGGTGCATACAAAAAAGACAAAACACATATGTAATTTTTTTTATTTTACCTTACGACGATTTTTTTGGGGGGGGGGGACTAATTTTATTTAAATCACTGGCTAATCTACTAGGAAAACACAGCTGTTTTACGTGGTCAATAAAACAAGTTAAAAAAATGTCTTCAGTACAATAATTTTGCTTGATATATTGTACATATGTAACATTTATTTAAAGTTTTGCCTGATTTAAAAAAAATACAAATTGTGACTATCAGATCAAGTTTATTAATTTAGATATTTTCATTGACGAAAATTTTACAGTTTCAGGAATTTTATTTTCTAAACTGGGCATCATTTTTTTAGACCTTAATCAAATTTTTATACTTATTTAAATATGTATTACTGACTTGGATTTATTGAATTATTTTACACAGGTATAAAGACAAAGTCAAAACTCTTGCATGTTCAAAAACAGGCAATGGTGCATCTCTTCAAACCAAACTCAATTACTTTTTTTTAATAGATGTTCCTTTAACCATAGAAAAAATTATTCTTTGCTAATATTTACTAAAATTCTAACTGCATCAAAAATTGTTCAAAATTATTATTTTTCTGCAAACTGTGCATACAAAAAAGGCGCCATCATGTCTATATCATCGTAGACATTTTTAAATTTTTTACATTTAAAAACTTAAAACTTCTCTCGGAAGGGACAGAAAATACATTGAAAAATCACTGCGGTTAAAATAATATGAAACAAAAACTGCTTTACGTGGTCAATAAAACAGATTTAAAAAAAGTTTTATATTTATATTTTACGTAATATTATATGTAATATGAATTTATTCTTTTCCTTCATTTTTGTAAAAATAAAGTTTAAATATTAAATATTAATTCATTGCATGGTTTTTGAACAGCGAGAGTAATGTTTCACTTGGTAAAAATGATTAGATAGTCAATTATTTTATGTTCCAGGCATAAAACTATCTTTTATCAAACAAATCATAGTTATACTGCAAAAACTATTTCTTTTATGTCATAAATTAATATAAAGCAAAACTAAATGTACAGGCAAAAGCGTAAACAAAGTGATAAACATTTATTTAGTTAGCAGGCAGGAAGGAAATATTGGGTAATACATTTACTTTTTTTATTCACATAAAAACAACGCGATACACGTGTACCACAGCACAGCCATTGAAAGAGTTGGATAACACTTTTTCGGTTTATTAATCGCGCACCACTTCGATCGCCTTTTAATCCTTTTGTTTTCGACCTCTACGCTTTTACAAACCCAATTACCTCGAAAAAGGATATAGGTTATAACAAGTTAAAACAAGAGCAGCGCTCTTTTTTTGAAATTAATATTCATCGAGTGTAGCTATAATTTGCATGATTTGTAAAACGCGTAATATCGCTCCAGACTTTTATCGTTGTAATTATTGTTCGATTACACAGAAGTGACTTAAACTCCCCTAAAAAATTATAATATTATGTGCATCAAGCAGATTGGGAGTTTGAATTAGAAGTATTTTCTTTTTTTTTAAATTTACTTGAGTAACTTACGTCTGAGTGATATTGATACTATTATCACATAATTGAGTCTTTCTATTCCAAATAACATTTATAAACTACTTGGGATTCGATATAATTAACTATATTGAACTTACTAATTGGCATAAAAATAAGCAATTATTAAGTAAAACTAAAGATATTAAAATTATTTTCTAGAAAATAAAAATAATTCCTCAATCAAGATAAAATTATAATATATACTGAGTCATGTACGTATTATTCAAATTTTAAACTTTTAATGCATTTCAATAAACTAAAGTAATATTTTCATCGAACATTTCAAATTAAATATCTGAAATATGAAATGAAAATAACAAAAATAAAACAATGCATTTTAACATGTAATTAAAATTTAATGAAATATAATTAAAACGAAAGTAAATCTGATTTTAATAAACCAAGTTGTACAGTATAAAATTAGCAAAATATATCTGAATTATTAACAAACGATAACTGTGTTTCGTATTCATATTCGTTATGTAACGAATATCTCATTCTCTTCCCACAGGTTGATTTATCGAATTTTCCCAAATCCGTTGAATTTAATAATAAAATCTATCTACACATATAGTTCCAATTACGTTTCCATTACTTTGAATCGATAAAAGTAGACTAGTATTATTCTTACAATAACTAAGCACATGTTTTCCTTCATAAAAACATAACGTGATATAGGGGAGACCACCATAGAGTAGATAATGAACCTAAAATATATATTTATGAATAAAAAGCACAAATATGCCTAAAATAATGAAATTAAATTTAAATTTATTCACACACACACAGTGTACTAATTATTAATTAAATTAAATAAGTTATTTTACACAGATTAGTATTTTTAATTAATTATTATTTACTCTAGGTTCATTATCTATTGTAAGGTAGTCCCTTCTACTTGAATAGAATTTTCTGGAGCTATACAAATAATATCGAGACAGCAAAATCCTAGATTTCGATTACTTCGTCTCTCGTCAAGTTAATTCATACTAGAGTCCTTTCAAAATGGAAGCAGTTCAACTGATCGTGTTGATCGTCCAAAATTAGTAAAAGGTCTGATTCGTTTACTTTTTTGACCAAAAAGTAATGGCACACTCTCAGAGTAAGTCATAGTATAAGTATTGTGTTTGTTGAACCCGTTACCAAAATGCCGATACAACGGATAATTTTCGAAGTATCCAGAGTATTGAAGCCAGCAATAGCGATGAGAACATATTATATCACTGCAACGTGTTTTCATCTCTTCTTTAAGCGACCTACCTGTTTTTGTTTCTGCTCCGTTGGCTCCTGAATTTGGCGCTGGTTTTGAATGATCTATAATGATAAAAAGATGGAAGCGTTGCTAGAACTACAGTCTAAACAAGGAAAAACTATAAAGCAGAGTTAAGATGCAACAAATAGAAAACAGTCTAATTGAAAAACAGCAAAGTTATATGTGTTTAGTCTTTAAATAGACTTACAAATCTAATACGGAAAATCTAGAATACGGAGTTTAGTTCACCAAGTTTTAGACACATATAGATGAAATTAAACAGCAGCTGGTTACCAACTCTAGTTAAATTGAACTAGAAGCA
>JAAAKG020038213.1:261-19162 GCA_010014905.2 Druon quercuslanigerum
ATAAGATAATTATAAAAAAAAAAAATAGGGGGAAAAAGGGAAAAGAAGCGGAGCGGGGGGGGGGGGGGATAAGCAAGAAGTAGTAAGCTTCCATCTTAAACTCACTTCTCCTTCCTCTGCAAGGTCCCCAATTAAAAATTCATGTTTGTTTCTTTTTTGAAGTGTCAACAAAAAAGTATGTAGTTTGATAAGATCTCTACTACTGATTTAGACAGCGTGCTGCCACTCGACTCTACCTAAAGTCTCGCTTATTAAATTGTGAAATCTGACATCAAACCTTGAGATTTGTCCTCCTTCCACTCTTATCTTATCAGAAATTGGATGGCGCTTAATTTTTTCCAAAAAAATATTTCAGGGAGCGATTTCAGTTCCCGACCAGTGATTCTATATTGAAAAAACGAAGATTTTTATTGGCGCTCTATTCCTCACACGAGTGATTTTCCCCAATTTTATTCGGAGGTATAATATAGATTTTAATACCTTTTTATATTTATAATAATGATTTATCTGTAGATCTATCTATAGATCTGAATTAATTAAGGTCATGTAACTTTTACCGATTTTTTCATCAGTGCCTTTTTTTTTAAATTTTGTAGCCAGTTAAGAAAAATACCTTAAAAGGTCGCTAATGGAGGTTTTTTGTCGAAAATTCGACTTTTTATTGTTTAAAAATTTTTAATTGTTTAGTTTTACAATGTTAGCTATCTTATTTCATACAACACAGAATTTTTTTAGCAGGATGTCCAGCTTATCTCTAAATTTTAAATAAATAATAATAAAATAATATAATATAATATAATAAAATAATAAAATATTATTATTTAAAACACAACATTTTTTAACCAATAACAAAAATGTACCGAAGTTTTTACATTATTTATCTATTAATGCATAATTTACTCAAAACTTCGAAAAAAAAGCTTTTTCAGAATTTTGAAAAGTTTGAAGACAATCAAAACACTTTCTTAAGATTCTGAAAAAATTTTAAATAATTTTTTTGTTTGAAAATGAATTTAAAGAAAAAATTAAACAATTTTTTAAAACGTTTCGAATATTTTCCTGAAAATTTTAAAAAGAATTTTAAATTTTGAATTAAGTACAATAGATATCTAATTTTGTAAGTTAAGCAAAAAACGTACGCGAATCGCGTCAGCATATTTTAGTTTTCAGTATAATAATTTTGTATATATTAAACGAAAAATTATCGTACACTCAACTCCCGATATAAGAACGTTTTCAGGCATGACTGGCAGTAGACTTAATCCAGAATCGGGGGTTCTTATATCGGGAGTTAAGTGTAACTATCTCATTTTATACAACACAGAAAATTCTTTATCAGGATGTCAAGTTTATCTCTACAATTTTTGTTTTTAATAATAAAACTTTCAGGAAATATTATTATTTAAAACACAACACTTTTTATCCAATAACAAAAATATAATAAAGTTTTTACATTGTTTAGCTATTAATATATAATTTACTCGAAATTTAGAAAAAAAAAATTTTCAGAATTTTGCAAGGTTTGAAGACAACCGAAAAACTTTCTTAAGATTTCTGAAAAAATGTAAAATAATTTTTTTTTTTGTAAATTATTTAAAGAGAAAATTAAGCAATATTTTTAAATATTTCAAATATTTTTCTGAAAATTTTTAAAAGAATGTAGAAAAATGTATAGTCAACATTTGCAATTTCCCAAAATGAAATAATTTTAGACAAAATCGAGCAATTTCTAGATGTTTTCAGAAGTTTAAAAAAATTCAAAGTGACGATTTTTTAAACTTTCAAACACAACATTTAGAAGCTTTTGGGAAATTTGGAAAGATTTCAAGAAAATAAAAAGATTTTCTTAAGATTCCTGGAAAAATTCTAAATTATTTTTTATTTTGTGCAAGTAATTTTAAAAAATTATTTAAAAAGATTTTGAAAGCCATCCAAAAAGAATCTAGAAGATATTAATTAATTCTTTTTATTTTTAAACATTTTTCAAAATTTTAGGAAAGTATCGTTGAAAATTGACAGATATTTATAAAATATTTTATATTATATCTCAAACTTATACAAGTTTTAAATATTTTTCTAAATGACTCGAATTTTTGCAAATTATTTTGTAAAAACATGTAAAATGGAAAATTTACCTAAAAAATTTCTACATACTTTTTTGTCATATCTCAAATCTCCAAATATCTTTCTGAATGTTTTTCAAGAATCCTAGGAAAATTATATTTACCTTGCTAAATTAAAAAAATTTTAAACTAATAGTTCTTCGAAATTTAGTATTACAAATTATTTTTCCTCTCAACTTATAATTTAATTAACATTTGTTTTCTTTCTTCACTGCGAAATATTTTTCGGTTTAAAACTCAACTATTTTGTTGAACATTTTTATTTTTTAGTTAAATTGAACTCTTTTTCATCAAATACTTTTTTTAGATAAAATATTTTGGATTGAAAATTACCGTTTTCTCGAAATTTTGATTTGGCATGTCTGCTCAAGAATCTTAAGAAAATTATATTTTTATAAAACCTTAAAAAGAAATAAAAATATAAAATCTTTAAAAATAGTCACTTAAAATTCGGTTTACTTTTGAGGTTCGACATTTCACATTGTCAAAATCATTTCTTACGTAAAATATTTTCACGTCTGCGAATCAATAATAAACTAAAGTTTAACAATCTGGTAAAAAATTTAAATATTTTGTCAAAATATAAACTACTTTGTTAAAAAATAATTTTTTTTAGTTGAAGATTTATCATGTGAGTTAAAAAAAATTTGTTTGTACGAAAATTAAACTATTTATTTGAAAGTTTGTTGTTTTTTGCTGTGGTTGAAAATTAATCCTCTTGGTTCACAAATTATTTAAAAATTTATGCTTTCTTGAAAATTATACTATTTTTGAATAAAAATAAAAATAATTTTTTTTGTTGAAGTATCAACTATTACATTTTTTGTTGAAAAATAGTCTTTTTACGTTGAAAATTAACAACTTTGCTAAAAATTCGTTTTTATTTAATTAATATTTTAACGAAATTTAGAAAGATCGTTGAAAATTGAACTCTTTGGTTAAAAATAAAATTTTTTGTTGAACGTTCAACTGTTTCGTAGAAAAGGCGACTTGCTAGCTGGAAAATTAAACAATTTAGTACAAAATTCGTTTTTTTTCTTGAAAAGTTACTTTTTGTAATGGAAACCTAACCATTGAATTTTTGGTTTAAAATTGAACTTTTTAGTTTAAAAATTAAATTATTGGTTTATAAATCAATGTAATTTATAAAAAAATCTTCTTTTCTAGTAGAAAATTAACTATTTTGGATGAAAATTCAGCTATTCGATTAAAATTTTACACATTTGGTTGAAAATCCAAATATTCGATTAAAAAATTATAAACATGGTTGAATATTTTTTTTGTGGTTATAAAATCAATTTTTAGTTTAAAATTAAACTATTTGGTTCAAAGTTAATGCAATTTCTTGAGAATTTGACTTGTTGGTAGAATATTAATCTTTTTTGCTGAAAATTTATCATTTTGGTAAAAAATTTAACTATTTAATTGAAACTTTACATTTTTTTTGTACAAGGATCGTATTTTTTCTTTCTTGTTTAAAAGTTCAACCTTTTGTTCGCAATTTGTCTTCTTGATTTGAAAATTCATTTCTTTTGGTCGAATTTTAATTTTTTGAAATTAAAAATATAAATATCTGGTTGAAAATGAATCTGGTTTGGTTGGGGATTAAACTATTATCTTAAAAATTCATACTGATTGGCTCAAATCAACTATTTTTTTATTTTAAATGAAAATCTTTCTTTGGAAAAAAGTTCAACTATTACATTGTTTGTTGAGAATTATTCATCTTTTTTTCTTTGAAAGTTCAACTAATTGGTTGAAAGTTAAAATACTTTAAAATTCTTAAGAAACAGTAAGATCTTACTAATTCCCTAATCCTCCCAAATCATCTTAAACATTTTTTAGATAAACTCTAAATTTATGAAAAAAACGAAGTCCTTAAAAATTACGAAAGACAGTGGCGGTGCGTCAAAAACTACGGACTACTTAGAGTAGAAAACTGATGAAAATTTCAAAATATATAATAATTTCGACAAAAATAATAGAAATCAATAACAAATATATTTTCAGAAATTTGTCGAATTGAAAAATATTAATTATTCATCCGAAATTGTTTAACTTGCTGACAGCGAATTTTTTAAAGTACAAAAACAAAATAAATCTCTAATCTTTTTCTTACAGAATTGAACATACAGATGAAAAATGAAGATAATAATGTTCGTCCATCACCCGGAATGAATGTTTCTCACGTTGAATGAGAGAGTATAAATTTTTGGCGGTATGTGGGAATACTATATGATTTCTTGGGGCTGGTGAGCGAGGATGATTATTTTGGGCTGGTGAATGACTTCATCATCCCAAAGTAATCATCCTGGCTCAACAGCCTCAAAAAATCATATAGTATTCCCACATACCACCAGAATTCGTATTCTTGAGTGCTATATGACAAGATGAAGAAAAAGTATTCCAGAGAGAAAGGCATTTACTACGCTACAACATGGTCATCCTGAAGATAGAAATCTTACACAAGATTTGTATACTAATGTGGAAGCAACATGGACACCACATAATAAATAAATATAAATAACATATGAAATTGATGTAATATTCTTGAATATAAACAATATTTACTGCAAATTACTTTAATATCCTTTTATTTTTATCTATTTGTCTTATTTTAATATAATTAAAGTATCCTCACGATTGACGTTGGATGGACTCTCTTTTCACAAATGAATGTTATTGATCGATAATAATAAGCAAATTAAATTGTTTTTATTATTTTTATAATAAATAAGTATTTGTGTTATTGTTCATCTGTCCAATATTTGTTATTTTATTCAAGTTAAATTTAAATCTGAATGACTAATATTTAAGTATTGTAAATAGAATACAAAATAGGTGCGATACATGGGAATAGAAATCTGAATTTTAATTTTACCCCCAGGGTAATCTCTAAAATCTCTTTCACAAATAGACATCTCAATCTTCCTTACTTTGATTTTTTTTGGGACAATGTGGCCCCGGTCTACTTTAAGCAAATATAATTAATGAAACCCAATAAGAGAATCCAATTATTTTCGTTGAATGTAAATTACTTTTTTTTTTAAAAAAGCCTACTATTATATTTTTTATTCAGAATTAAATTCTATTTCTAATTTTTCTTATATTTTGTTGAAAATTCAAATATTTCTTAAATTCATCTTTTTAATCAAAACTTTAACTATTTTGTTAAAAATTCAATTTATTAACTGAAGCTTTACCTATTTTTTTGTTTATTATTTTTGGCTTAAAAATAATATTTTGTTTAACTGAAAATGTAACCATTCAATGTTTGACTAAAAATGTGTCGTTTTTAGTTAAAAATTAAACTATTACATTTTTTGTTGCTTTATCTTTTTTGGTTGGAAATCCAAGTATTTAGTTGAAAGTTATACTACTTTATTAAAAATATGATTTTTTTAAATTAAAAATCAATTTTTGGTTAAAAATGCAACTGTGTAATTACAATTTTTTTTTTGTTTGAGGATTCAACCGCTGTTTTAGTTTGTCTTTTTTAATAGAAAATTAATCTTTCTTCCTTGGAAATTTCATTATTTGGTTAAAAATGCAATTGTTTTTATTTGAAGTTTCTTTTTTTTTGTTCAAAATTATTCTTCAATGGGAGAAAATTATTTTTTTTTAATTTATCCTATGAAATAATTTTCAATGCTCTAAAGCACAAACTAAAAATAGCTAAATTCTGAACTCTCAAAATACTTTTTTTACAATAATGAATACAAACTGTTTAAAAATTGGCGATAAAAAAAGGAATATCTTGTAATAACTTAAATCTTTAAGCAAAGTAAAACTAAAAAAATTTCCCTAAAAGGATTTTCAAATTAAACCCAGAGGGTAAAATATTTTTAATAAAACACTCTTTCAATTATCAACCTTTTAAACAAAAAAATACCATTTTTATTTTTTTCTCGAAGGAAATCTTATATTTCTTCATTTACGAAAAAGCAACAGAAGGAAGTTTTTTTAAATTTTGATAAGTCTTTACATCAATTAAATCTTATAACTTTTTGCATTTTCAACGAATTACAAAATTTAAACCATTTATATGTAAATTAGGATCGTAAAATTAAATAGTTTAAAATTAATGTTTTAATTATGTAGACAATATTATGTTCATTCATATATGCATACAATTAGAAATTTGTTTAAATTACGATTACAATTTAAAATCATATATTTTTTCATGTTTGATTTTGAGAATCATTTAGCTTTTCTTCTACAGTCAAAAATTGGTAAATTTTTAATATTCATACATTTTTAAAATCTTGAATAAAAAATTATTGTTCATATTTGAAGACTTCTATTTATAATTGACAACTTAGAAATTGTTTAATTTTAAAGTTTTAAATTTGAAATTTTTATTACGATGAAATTTTTTCACTTGCATCTCTTTATATAAAAGAAAACCTAAAAAGTAATATTATTTCTTCAGTTCAGAACTCTTTTGAAAAAGGCAATGATCTTTTTATTTATTATTATTAATATTATACCATGAAGCCAAATCTCTTAAGTTTAAATATAATATTAAACCAACTTCACCTTCATTATTCCTAACAAAAAATTATCTTATTTTAGTTTGAAAGTTTAATATTAGTTAAATTTAAAAATTTTGAATTAAGTAGAATAGATATCTAATTCTGTAAGTTCAGCAAAAAAACGTACGCGACTCGCGGCAGCATATTTTAGTTTTAAATAAAATAATTTTTTTATATATTAAACGAAACATTATCGTACACTCAACTCTCGATATAAGAACGTTTTCAGCCATGTCTTTCAGTGAAGTTGATCCAGAATCGGGGGTTCTTATACCGGGATTTGAGTGTATTTTCAAATATTGACCATTTAAAGAGTAAGAAATAAGAATAAAAAATCGAAGTTTTTCGAGAATAAAGAAAAAAGAGGAAATCACAACAGGGTAAACGCAGAAGAATAGGGGAAAGACTGAACCCTGGAATTAGCGCTTCCCCTTTCATACATTTGGAAATATTTTTATTTAAAAAAAAGTAAATCCATCTAAGATGCAAACAAAGAAAAATAAATGTATATAAGATATTTTATATCTTAATTTGCAAGGGAAACAGAAGCCAAGTCATTGCAAATTACTGAATGAATGACTATTCAAAATATTGAACGAATCATTAAAGCAAAGCATGACCAATATTTTCTATGCCAGCAATCTTATCTTCTCTCATGCATATCAAAATAACTTGCAATTAAGAATATTCAGTAAAAATTTATCAAACGTTGTTAATTAAATGTCTCAAGCATCAAAGATTTTCCAGATAACACCAGTTGTCCTTTTCCTTTCGAATCAAGTTTTTAGGATCATGTCACATAAGCTAGTATATCGATACCTAATACCGGTTTCCTATCATCTAACTGCTTTCATATACCTAAAAAACTATTAAAAAATTCACAATCTCTCTAGCTGTACCTCGAGTAATGCATTTCATTCATAACGTAAGCTATTAATTATAGATCGGGACATACGGGAAGCATATATCCTCAATTAAAAGTGTAACAGGCTGTTAAAAAAACTCCATAAAATTTTTTAAATTATTTTCCCGGGATTTTTCCGCGCCAATTATTCATTTTCCCTGAAATTAATATTCAAGGATGAGCATTTTAATATTGTATCATTTTAAAGATAGAATCCTTTATGAATGGAATAAGACAGAATTTCATATTAAAATTTTTCAAATAATAATTTATTTACGCATTTAAAGTCAAAAAGATGTCTTTTCTAATATGAAAGATAATTTTTCAATCCAAAAGGACGAATTGTTAAACAGACTATTGTTCAATATTTATACAGAGCAGTTTAATTTTCAATTAAAAAAGATTTTAATTTTAAATAAAAAACAGTTGAAAGCAACAAACAAGACGAAGTTTTAAAACAAAAGTTTTAAAAAAATATATAAATTTTTAACAAAAAACATCAATGGTCAAACAACAAGAAAACAGTGAAAAATTAATATTTAATAAAAACAATATACAAGGACCAAAAAGGCGAATTTTCAACAAATAAATATTTTTTATCCTAAAAAAAAAACTCTATAAATTGTTGAATTTTCCACCAAAAATATGAATTCACCACAAAGAAATTTATTTTCAACCAACCACATTTTTTACAAAGAAAGACGAACTTTTTTAAGCCAAGAAGTTTCATTTTCTACAACAAAAACAGGTTTTTAAAATATGAAAAATCAATTTTAAACCAAAAATGGAGAATATTTAAATTTTTAGCTGAAAAAAGTAACCTAAAACAAAAAAAGAATTTTCAACTGTGAAGGATGCATTTTCGATCAGAAATGAAAATGTTAAATTTTCAGTTAAAATACTTTATTGTCAACAAAAAAAGATTTCTCGGCCAAGAAAGAAAAAAAGGTAACTAAAATTGTTGATTAAACGCGAAAATATAAATTTTCAGCAAAAAAATTTATTTTTAACCACTCCGTAATATTTTTAACAAAAAGGGGAAATTTCGAGCTAAGAAGACTAATTTTTTAGCAAAAAGACGAGTTTTCCACTAAAAAAGTTAAATTTTGTATAAAAAATAGAAAAGTAACATTTTCAGTTAAAAAATAATATTCAAAAAACAAACAAAAAAAATTTGTTTAACAAAGTGGTTCAAAATATTACCGCAAAGAGTTCAATTTTTACACCAAAGATATAAATTTACAGAGAATAATGTAATGGGGTATAATTTAGTAAAAAAGATTTTAATTTAAAATAAAAAATATTAGGATTTAACAACAAAAAGTAATTTTCAACAAAATAGTTAAATCTTCAATCAAAGAACACATAATTTTGCAAGCAAACAGTTGTATTTTTATTTAAAAAAAATTAAATTTCTGTTAAGAAAGATAATTTTTTTAACCAAAGAGAGGATTTTTTGAAAATATTGAATTTTCAACAAAAACGTTAATTTTTTAACAAATATTTAATTTTTCTAAAAAATAATACAATTTTGTGGCTAAGAATGTAACCGCCAAGAGGAAGTAACTGCAAAAAAAATATAAACACAAGACAAATAAATTACTAACAACAATTTTATATCAGGGTGGCCGCAAAGCTTCATTTTCAAAATTCTATAACTTTTTTCTGAGAAATTTTTTATTCTCCATGCCCATTAATATTAAAATGCCAGAATCTTAACCTTGTAAATTTTTTAAAACAATCTTAAATTCAAATTAATTTTTGTATATACTATCGTAGACAGGCATTTAAATGTGCCTCTTATAGAATTCCCTGACTTTTGCACAATTTTATTTCACAATCCCTGGCTTTCCCTGAAAAAGAAAATTCCCTTTTCCCTAATTTTCAGGTTTTCACTGACTTCCCATAAATAAAATTATAACACGACATCTATTGTTTAATATAACTAAAAATATTTATTTTAATGTAAAAACCCGGCTGGTATGTTCACGTATGAATTTAAGAGGCAAAATATAAAAACCTGTTAATCTTATGATTTTGACCTGCTGAATCCAATGATACCGGTTGATTTTACGAGAAATGAATGGGTTTTGTTAAAAACGCAATTATTTAAACAAATATGAAAAAATGGTTTTTATCAACAGAACAAATTTTTTTTTCAAAATATGGACAATTCTAAGTATAAAAGTTCTCTTGTAATTTTTTGGTTAAATGCATATTTACAAAGTTATAAATTTTCAAAGTTCAAAATTTGAAGTTTTTTGCAAACTTTAAGTATCGATTATTCTTGACCTATTGAATTTTTTTTTTAAATTAAAGAAGCAATTTGTTCTTTAAGAGTTCCTCTACCTATTCATTGTACACAACATTGGATTGACCCATTGGAAGCCTAGTTATCGTAATTTATAAGTAGCGCCTTTTGTGCGCGCGACAGTGCGTTTGGCGCTTACGACTGGCGAGGTACTCGCGACCTAACTGAAGTGAGTATGAAGTTTGCCCCAACTCTTTACAGTCAATCAATCAGTTCTTGATCAATAATTATATTATTATATATAAACATTGCTTTATTATCAACTAAATATCATATACTATACATACATATCAGAATATATAAAATATAAATATTTTTCTGCTGAGTTTTTTTCATCAGGCTCATTAAATTTATTTTTACATGTATCATTCTTTTGACACAAACAAAAGTAGCAAAACTTTATCTTGGCTTCTAAACAACAAGATGACGTTGTTCGAGGGCAAGCTGTTCACTGACAATTTGGAACAAATTCGCTCATTGGCGGTAACAATATGTAAACTTTCTTTGGCACCAACAAATTGTCCTGCATATCATATCCATATAACAAAGGATCTAATTTTGCAGCGTTTTTGTTCAAGCAATTAACTTGCTGATACGTTGCAATTTTTATATATAATAAAATAAAAATTCATTAAGAACTGATTGATTGACTGCAAAGAGTCGGGACAAACTTCATACTTACTTCAGTAAGGCCGCGAGTACCTCGCCAGCCATAAGCGCCAACGCACTGTCGCGCACACAAAAGGCGCTACTTATAAATTACGATAACTAGGCTTCTGACTGCTTAATCCATTTTTGCGTATAATGAATAGGCAGAGGAACTCTCAAAGAACAAATTGCTTCTTTAATTTTTTAAAAATATTTAATAGGTCAAGTATAATCGATACTCAAAGTTTGCAAAAATCGTCGAATTTTGAACATTGAAAATTGATAACTTTGTAAATATACATTTAAAAAAAAATTAAAAAAAAACTTTTATGCTTAGAATTGTCCTAATTAAAAAAAATTGTCCTATTGAGAAAAACAATTTTTTGAGAAAAACAATTTTTTCATATTTGTTTAAACAATTGCGTTTTAAACAAAACCCATCCACTTCTCTTAAAATTAATCGGTATCATTGGATTCAGCAGGTCAAAATACATAAGATTAACTAGTTTTTTTTTGTCTCTTGAATGTACACGGAAACATACCCAGCCCCCGGACTATGCCTATTTTGACCATTTCTGATCAACTGAGGTGTACTATTAACGTGGAAATTATTAACCTCATTCAGCACCGTGTGAACGGGTGATGAATAGTACCCTGGCAATTTTCTTCGCCGTTTGTAAATCGTATTTTCTGATTTTTCAACAGCTAAGCACAAATGCGGATTGCTATTGGTCGCTTTACTTTTCTCCGCCCACGCGTAACGCGTTACGTGATCCCGAGACAATAAATGCGATCAGGGTCGATAGAGTTCACGGCGTTTCACTATCGTGATGACTTTCTAATTCTGGGATCATTATTCATTTTTTATAGTCCACATTCGATTATCATAGTTGGAAATTACAATTCAAAAACTGAAAAAATACTTAAAATATATCAGTTTTATAATTATATTAGAAGTTCATTCAGTGACATCTTTACTGTTTGCTTGCAAAATGAAAAAAAAAATGTATATATATTAGAAGTGTTATATTTTTAAGCGTAGAAGAAATGTAACTTATTAGCCTCAATAACAGCAACCATTATTAAATTACGTAAAACTCAACGGGTGAGGGGTTGGAGAGATTTTTTTACAATTTTTTACGGCAGGCGGGGGGTGGGGGGGGGGAGGTTCGTCATTTATGTGCGTCATTTTATATTTTATATGGACTTAACTTAACGCGCAAAATTCAGGCAATTTCTGTAAGTTTAAATAACATTGAAGCTGAATAAACTTTTAATTTTTTTTAAAATTTGAAATTGTTATATTCCGTTTATAAAAGATATTAGGTTTAAATGTTACAAGTTTTGAATATTAGGTAATGTTCAGTGAAAATTTTTAAAATGAAATATTGCGCTAACCCTAATATATATTAATATTCTTATTAGTACTTTATTTGTCTTGTATTTATATTTATATTTTTTGCAGTTTCTTCCTCCTAAAGATTTTATTTTTAGTTATTATAAATTATTATTTAGTTGAAAATTCAACAATTTTGTTCATAGTCGTCTTTTTTGGTTGAAAGTGTAACTGTTTTGTTGAAAATACAAGTATCTTCGTAGAACATTTGCTTCTTATTTAAAATTGATAGTTTATTTATATTTTTCTAATTATTTCTTTTGATTCGAAAATGCATTCGTTTTATTAGGAAATTAATTATTCTTGGATAAAAATGCAACTGTTTAGTTGAAAGTTAATTTTCTTTGCTTGAAAATTCAACTATTTTGTTTTCAAGTTTTTGTTAAACCATTCTGTTAAGAAATCATTTTTTTTTTAATTCATATTTTTAGTGAAAATTCATCGCTTTCGTTGAATGCTTATCTATTTTGCTAAAAACTGATCGTTTTTAACTAAAAATTGAACTGCTGTAAAGCCATATTTTCTTATGGAAAATTCAATTTCACTACAAAAAAATCATTTTTTGGTTGAAAGTTTCAATAATTTAGCTTAACCTTCTTTTTTTCGTGACTGAAAAATCTTAATTTGTTGAAAATTCGTCTTTTTCATATAAAAACTCATTTTTTAAGTGGAATATATTTTTTGCTTAAAATAGCAATTATTTTTCTTTAAAATTAAATTATTATGTCAAATTTTTAAGCTTGAAGAACGTAGGATTGTTTTTGGAATTTCTCCTCTGAAATTGGAATTTTTATACAAAAATTATTAGATTTCAAAGAAGATTCATAATTTTTAAACAATTTTAGGTTGCGTTGAAATTGTGCATAGAAAATTAACATTTTCGAATAAAAATCATTATCATTAGAACAAGATTTAGAATCTTTCAACAATGTTAGATCATGTTAGTATTTTTCTTGGAAATTGGTACTTTTGATAAAAAAAATATATATTTCAAAGGAGTTCGTGTACAACTTTACGTTAAGCTAGCGGCTTTCACAGGAAATATAAATGTAGATTCAAAAGAAGATTTACAATTTTTAAACAGTTTTAGATTAATATTTTTCATCGATTTTCGGTTATTTCACACAAATGTTATTCAATTCCAGTATAGAGTTTTGTTAGCATTCTATACATTTTATACTTAAAAAATTATTTAAACAATTAACAATTTTGTTGTATTAAAGTCAACATTAAAATTCTTGAATACAATGAAGCCGATAAAAGATGCTTTGAATATTAAACTGAATAAAGTACATTTAAAAGGTAGGCTCTGCTGAAAAAAGTAACAAAAAGAAGAAAAATTCTGGAAGGACAATCCTGGTAAATAAAATTTTTAATTGTAACGCTGCAAAATAAAATCTGTCTAAATTCAACTTTTCCTTTCCATTTTGGGAAGTTCTGAAAACTTAAAATAAAAATTCTAATGCAAAAAATATATACATTCAGAAAAATATATGTTTGAATTAACAAAAATTGTGTTGGTTCAACCATAAAATATGGTTACTATAATGAAAAAATATTTGGTTGACCCAACCAAATTTTTTTGTTGCTTTAACAAATGTTGTTTGGGTCAATAAAATATTTTTTGAATCAACAAAAATTGGCCTAGTTCAACCAAATTTTAATATATATCCAAGAAAATTGTGTGGCTATTGAAACATTTTCTCTTAGTGTACATTTTCGATTTGCGCAGCATCAGTAAGTTTAAAGGTCTAAGCTTTCAATAGATTATTGTATTTTCAAGGAGTATCTTCATGCAATAAACTAAAATCCTCAGATTATTATCAGAAAAGATCTATTATATGTGAAATCGATTTTATGACCGATTCTCATTCACCTTGAAAGTGTTTTTCTGTGTAAGAAATAATGTACAAAATGCCGATAGAAGCTAGGAATGCGTACGTAATATCGATTGACATCGCTCTGAGTATGTAGTGATGAGTATCGATTAATTGAGAAAAAAATTGTCGTTGTTCGTCTTCCTTCCCATCTTTGTACATCATGGGAAAATACGACCTCGATCAGAAAGCGGCTCTTCAAGGAAAACAACATAGCGGACAATTTTTCTGATCCTTCAGAAAAATAGCGGCCACCGGCATGAAATAACCTCATGCATGCGTTGGTAATAATCACAGTACCAACATCCATCCTGGACGTCCTTCATTATTATAAAAAATATTTCTAGTCCATCGAACACAGTGCAAATTAAAATAGGAATATATTTAGATTTTTTCCTATAAGAAGGTGCTTTAAATTTATTTTTATCAATTCAAGTAAAATTATTTAATGTGTTATACTATAGTACCGGCGGGGATTCTATAAGCGCCTGTGTTTTGAGCTATTGCTGCAGTTTCTTAATTTTAGGAAATTGTTTTGCTTCATGTAGAAACCCTTAAGGCCGTAGCCAACGGGGAGGATTATGGGGGGTTTACCCCCCCCCCCACGAAATTCTTTAAACATGCACATACATCTGTAGCTAAAATTTTTATGTTTTTAAAGTCAAAATCAAGCAAATGATCAAAATTCCATGAATGTTGTGAGAAACCAGTGTTTAAATTCCCAATATTAGAATCTTTTTTGTGTTCCCCAATTCTATTTTTTAATCTCCTACCAGTTTCTCCTATGTAAACTTTATTACAACCTTTACATTTTATTTGATAAATAACTCCAGATGAATTTTCAATGGAATCCATGTCCTATACTTTCAATAAATAATGATCTAAAGTGTTTGTGTTTTTGAAATAAGCATTTATATTAATTTTTTTAAGAGAATTTCTTAATCTTTCAGATAAACCTTTCATATAAGGTAATGTAACATTTCATGTTACTTTTTAATGAGAATCTTTCCATTTATTTATTTTATTTATTTTGATACTAGTATTATAAACACACACCAGCGCCGTATTATTGAATCTATTTTTATAAATAATAAAATTTACCAAAGTATCTTAAAATAATAATTTATTTTTCTTTATCCATGAAAACTTTCTTAAATTCTAAATTAAAAATTTTTCGCGTTTTCACATCAGTCGTTTCAATTAAAACACGTTTACCGTTTCATAGATGTTCTTCATAAACCGTCTTTATGTATTTTTGACTTGTCATTCTCTGTTTATCTTTACCATGCTACGACCAAATCTGTTTTATAATCTGTAGCTTTTAGAGTTATAGAAATTTTATTTTATTTTTGAGACTTCTAATTAATGTTTTTGATAAAAACTGACCATCATGAAAATGAAAAATTTGACTACAAAATAATTTAAAAAAATGACTTTTGATCTTAAATGAAAAAAAGTTACTCCGAAATGTTATTTTCGTTTCTCTAATACTCATGTATTTACCTTTAAATTGGTTTGTTAACTTCTGAATTATATGTTTATTGTATTTATTCTATTCAATTATAATATTGTTTTTATATAGATTTTAAGTCCTTTGAAGAAGCTACGCATGTGTACCGAAACTGTAAGGAGAGGAGGATTTTGAAAGGAATTTTTTTTCAATAAAATAAACTTTGAGTTGAAAAAACAGCCTGGGAAACTTTTATAGTTTCGGGGTCTCCGTCACTCGTATACGAGTATACTTTTTATCCCGAAGAGGTTGTAAGGGAAGTGATGGAGGGGATTTAGGAGAGAATAAGTGACGAGTATGGACGTACAGAAGGTGAGGGGTAGTGATGGAAGTTACGGAATGGTAAGTAGGAAAGTGAGAGTAGGGGAAGTAGTTGACGTAGGGAGGGGAAGTAAGAAAATGGGGGAAGTAGGAAAATTAGGTTGAGAAGTAGGAAAAGAAGAAGGTGAAATGGTGGAAATGACGGGGGAAGTGATGATAGGAGAAGGAGAGTTGGGAAGTAGGGATGAGGATGGGAAGTAGTGGAGAGTGAGTGAGGGAGTAGGGCTGAGTTGGGTTGGGAAATAATAGGAGGGAGTGAGTGAATGAATGTAGGAAGGTGATGAGGTATTATGAATTATAGTATGAGAGTGGAGTAAGCGGCGGGAGGGGGGAGTAAGGGAGGAGAAGTTAGGGAAGTAGTGAAGATTGGTGGAAGGGAAGTAAGTCGGGAAAGTGCATGTTAGGTGAGAAGGGAAGTAGGCGGACAAGGGTTGTGGGTAGGCGAGTAAGGGAATAAGGGAGTGGGTAGCGAATGGAGTAAAGAGGATGATAAGACATGATCAGATAGGGTAAGATCAGAAAGGAAAGTATCTGATAGGACAGGATAGAAAAGAGCAGAGAGAGGAGGGAGTGAGAGGACTTGAAAATTGTATGGTATTTTAAAATATTCAATTAAAAAAAAAGAATTAACCATTTTTAAGGCGTTTCAAATAATTTCTTAGAGTTTCAAACGAATTTGAAAAGGTATCCAGGGTAGAAATGAAATTTAGAAGATTTTACGGGATTCAAACAGATTTCTAGAAAACCTTAGAGAAACATTTTAATTTAATTTTAAGGGACCTCAAAGGATTTTTAGAGTTTTTAACCAATTCACCTTATTCAAAGGATTCAGAGGATTTCAAAAAAAAATGATAGGGTTTCTGTGGATTTGCAGTGAATTTGAAGGCTTTAAGTGATTTAAAAATATTTACGAGATTTTCAGGAATGTGTTCAGAGGCTCAACAATTTATAGGTGTTATAAAATCTGAAGGACTTGAATGGAATTCAAAGATTTAGAGTATTTTTAAAGATTTGAAAGAATTTTACTCGATTTTATAGAAGATGCGGGAGATTCCGTTATACGTTACTATAAAGTTTTAATACAGATTCCAATAGGATTTTTCTCGAGAAACGCGAATCTGAAACTTTCAAATCGATATCTCGACTGGTTTTCGATAAAATATTTGCAATCCTTTGAAAAACTCTTTCAAATTAGTAAACTACCTGGAAATACCTTAAATCCTTTTAAAACTCCTGAATCGCTTCAAATC
This sequence comes from Druon quercuslanigerum, assembly GCA_010014905.2. Classification (NCBI taxonomy): domain Eukaryota; kingdom Metazoa; phylum Arthropoda; class Insecta; order Hymenoptera; family Cynipidae; genus Druon; species Druon quercuslanigerum. Next base: position 17,137 of record JAAAKG020038213.1, read on the forward strand.
TCCAAAATCCTATAAAAACCCCGTAAGATTTCTTTAAATGTATTAAAGTCCTTAAAATTTCATTAAATATTTCAAAATTTGAAGAGATCTCTCGAAATCTGTTATATACACTTAAAATTCATAAAAATCTTTAAAATTCGTGGGGTTACTTCTTAATCACCTAAAATCCCATAAAACTTTCTAAATATTAAATTTTTTTTTAAATTCTCTCTAATTTTCTGAAACCCTTAAAATCGCTTGAAAACTTAAAAATCCTACACAAATTCCTTAGAATCTCTTAGAATTTGTTGAAATTCTTGAAATTCCGTGAAATATTCGGACATTTTATGAGATTCTTTAAAATCTTTGATATCCTTTTAACATTAATTTAAATTTTTAAAATCCGTGGAAATGTTTCAAAGTCTCTTGAAATCCTTCGAAATACATTAAAATATTAAAAAAGCGATTAAGGTTTCTAAAATCCCTTAAAATCGTATATAAAACTCGGATCTTTTAAAATTTCACTAATTCCTCAAAAACTCATGTATATACTTTGGAATGTTTTGAAAGTTTTTAAATTTTCTAAAAATCCCTGTAAATCTTTAAAATCCTATTAAAATCCTGTGAAATCCTTAAAACTTGAATTGAATTCTTTGACTAAAATGTTAAAAAAATTTCTAAAAATATAAGTGAAGAATAATAAAACAAGAATATTTTAGAAATTTGTTTATTTTTACTATACTGTGGGTTTTGAAATGATTTTACTTTCATAGAAATGCATTCCGATAACAGAAACATTTTTATACAAGGACTTAAAAAAAAAGTTTTTTTATCACACGTACGTCGCTATATAAATTTTGTTAAAGAAAAAATTGTTTAATTGTAATGCTTATTAAAAATTTGTATTCCTACAATGTTTGTAATAATTACGTATTTTTACTGCAGTTAGATTTTGAAAGTAAAACATTTTACTTTCACAGGTATAATAATGATGACAAAATGATAATCATGATAAAAGAAAATTAATTACTTAAAAGTATTTCTTTCATACAAAAAAATTGTTTTAAGAGTATTTAGAATATTGATAATAATTATGAATGAGATATTAAAATAAAATAAAATTTAAAATTACATAACTTAATATAATTCCAGAAATGAGATATTAACCAAATCTACAAGAAATTATGAAATTTTCGCAGATTTAATCAAATTCACTGATAAGGGCGTTTATTGCAATTTAATTGTTTTTAATTCACTTGACTTTAAAGGCAAAAACGCACAAACAAATTTTCTACAAAAAAAGAATCTTACGTAAGAAAGGTTGCGGGGGGTACTGAAATCTTATAAATTCTTACAATAGGGGAGAAAGTGTCTGAAATTTCAAAAATCATCCTTACTCAATTAATGGACAATTTCTCACCTACTTTCATTCTTTTTTTATTGCCAGGATGACTTTGCATGTAATTCACGCGTTGAATATGTTGTGACCGGCACTTGCAAGGAAAGGTCCCGAGGTTTACCTCACCGATTTTTGTCATCTTGTGATATGTTGTAGTAGTTCAATAAATATTAGACACGTATTTTTTTAAGTGCTAAAAAAAAAGGGTTGCAACCTTTTAATTGGGGGAAGGGGGGGGGTTAATTTGCTATGTTTTACTATTTCTCGATAGAAATTGTATAAAATCAGCTCGATTGGGTTAAAAATTGAAGCTTCATGAACAAAATAGAAATATTTAGTTGACTTGTGCCAATCGATTCTACGAAAAAAGTGGGGAAAAAACCTTTATAATGTTTTTTTTCAGACTCCAATTTGATCATGTAAAATTGTTACAAACAATCAGAAATTTTCAAAAATTTAATTTTTTTTAAAATGATTATACCAGTCGATTCTACGAAAAAATCAAGAAGAAAATCCCATTGGCGTTTTTTCATCAAACTGTATTTTGCTGGCGTAAAATCGTCATAAAAAATTTCAATTTTAGCAGCGATTCTTGAGCAGTAAATGTTTAACATTTTTTCAGTATTTTAGATATTTGTTAGCATTTAC
>JAAAKG020038224.1:0-19160 GCA_010014905.2 Druon quercuslanigerum
GCAATTTATGCCTATGCATGTGCACACAATCTAACTGCAGCAACGACAGAGGATGATGATTATGAGATCGCAAAAATTATCTTCAAGCACTTCAAGGAAGATGTAGAAGCTTTAATAAAGGAATGTCCTGTATGTTTCCATTCGAAATCATTATATCTGCATATGAGAGGGTGCAACAAAAATACATAATTTCTTTATCTGGTTACAGGATGGCAAAACTTATGCAGAGATTCAACCTCCTCGAAAAGGCCCCTTCATAATAATAAACGGTGAGATAGCAATTACATTAGCACAAATTGTCCTCATCCCAAGAAATGACCGTGAATTTGATGAGACCGGGAAAACAGTAAATTAATTTTTTCACGGGCAATATTTAAAATAAATAGTATGACATTATGTGAGTTCATTTTGATAATCTTTAGATTTTAAAATTACTACATTTTGCAGTGTTAAACGCTTCTAATTTATAATTTTACAGGCTAATTGTAAATTTATGTAATGTTCATGGCTTTAATTTTAGCATCTGAATTTTGAAGCCTCTACATTTTTAATTCCTTATTTTGGAGCGTTCAAAGTTTGAAAATGTGCAATTGCTTCTCTTTTTCGAAATATATTTGTTATTGCAACTATTTAAAATTAAATACTTTTAAATTGAAGTCTTTTAGCTTGAAGCATACATCATTCTTTAGTTTGAAAGTAAAATATTAAAATAATTGTATAATTTAGAAATCAATGGTCAAGAATCTTGAATTTAAAATGATACAAACTCAAATTAATCGCGTTTAAAATTCAAAAATTTCGAATTGAAAGCTTAAAGGTCTTGTAAATATATTTAAAAAAGAAATCCTTAAAAGTTGCAACTTTACTAATGTAAGTTTTTGTACACGTGAAAAAATTTGTTAAGAGAATTATTGATTTCATGAATTAAATTGGACAGTTTGAAAGTAGAATAGGGTCCAATGAGTATCGTTCAAAATTATCAAATTTAAAAACTAAAAGCCTTTCAATACTTGAAAACATTAAAAATCGTATTAAAGGCTCGGATTCTAAAATTTAACTGCAAACCGGGAAATGAGAGCGAATTTCGTTATACGTTTTGAGTGACCCCCCTGCTATAGCATAGCAGCAAAAAATTGGAATGTCATTAAAGTTATTTTCGGCTTTTCAGATTCTACACAAGACAAGACATATTAGCTGGTATTTGATGAAATGCTAGTTGATTCGTGTGCGAGCTTCATCGAAGGACTCATGTGGGCCTATGCAAGCTTCTTTGTCTGGAATCGACGATATCCAGAAACGTATGCTTGCTTTTTAGAGTGTCTTCAACGATACGTGCTGAATTTGCATCCAGAGAGTGGCAGCAAATCTTCGGCTAGTGACCGAAAAGTGGCAAGGGTAATTACTTTTTACAAGAAGGTAAATAAGTATTGCTTTAGGCCGCAAGACACTATCGACGATGATTCAAATGTAGAGTAAAAACTATTATCCGACTCCATATGCAAAGTAGGGTGGGACGAAAAAAAAATTATGGAAATCGATGAAAGCCTTCAACTCGAGCGTTAGCTAAATGTGTTCTAAAAAATTTTTGTTTTTATAATTTTGAAATTTTCGTGTATGTAAATTTTTGTTATGTATTCACAGGTTTAAGAAGTCTCTTCAAATTTTTCCAGCTTTCAGAAAAAACGTTTTCTTATTTTTCCAATTATACTTTTTGAGCTGTCTTTAAGAAATCTTTTCTACATTCGGGAGCTGTAGAAAAAAATGTTGAAAAAATTGTTTAAAGCCAGTTAGGAAAAAGATAATTTGGAAAAATACAAAAATGACTTTCTTGAAAACAGGCTAGATTTTCGTTCTTTGGTTATATACACTTATCAATTTTTTTCCTACTGTATTTTTATCAGGAAAAAATCCTCAAATGTTATAAATATCTTTTAGTGTCGGATGAAAAAAGATAATTTAAAAAACTCAAATTTTCCAAAATTTATTGTGTTTACAATTATGATCTCCGAGGTCTTTCCTGTACCAAATTTCATGTATACACTACTTTTTTACATACAGTTCCAATTTCGATTTCCATAATTTGGTATTTTCAACCCACACTAGTAGGTCCCCTAATTATGTACTTTTAATTTTATAGTTTGACATTGCCAAAGATCCCATTCTTACTTCCACTTCTTATTTACTTTTAACAGGGTAAAAAAGTTTTAGATGCGTTCATGTATTAACATTAAAAAATGTACCTGAAATAAGTTAACGAGGAGGTTGTGATTATATCGTTCAACAAGTCTACTTCTAAAACGCGAACGCGTTGTAGAGTCATTGTGCACAAATATTTATAAAAGTACCTGAATTACGCTCATGATAAGGTTGTAGTTTAAACTTTAAGCACGTACTCCTCATTTCATAGGTGGGCATTGACAAAGATACCGTTTTTACTTCCATTACTTCTCTACTTTTAAAAGGATAAAAAAGTTTTATATTCGTGCATGTATTGACATTTAAAAATATACTCGAAGTACGTTAACGAGAAGGTTTTAATTTAGGCGTGAAATAAGTCTACCTCTAAAACGTAAATGCGTTTTAGAATCCTCAGTGCACTAATATTTGTAAATGTACTTAAAGTATCTTCATGATAAGATTTTGATATAAACCTTAAGTATGCATAGGTCTCTTAATAACGTATTTTTGGTTTTTTAACAAAAATTTCACATTGTTTTCTACTTTTTAACGTCAATTTGCGACAGTATTTTATAAGATTCGTTTTATAACTTAAATTATTTTAGAGAATTAAGTTCTGTTACACGAAGGATGTAACTAAAGTTTCGAACGATTAAAAATGGTACAGTGTGTATAGAATAGAAAAAAGTTTCATGGGTTACGAGATATTCACTGGGGTTAATTGTTCATTTTTATATTATAAAGGGACATACAATTTTTTGGATTAAGCGCAATTGTCTCTCCTTGCTTTAAAAAAATCGCTTATAACCTTGATTTTTACCAATGCAATTAAAATAGGGAACTTACTTCAATGCTATAGAAAAGATTTACAAAATTATTCATTTCTTCTTACTTCTTTTATTCATTTGCGCTTTAAATAAAAAATGGATAGCCCTTAATTCGATCTGAAAACGCAATTAGGCGCCTTTTTGTACTTAGATGTATGCTTTGTAAACAAAACAAAAATAAATAAATATATTGTTTCTTATCATCAATACATTTTCTCTTCGTACCATTTCTGAAATTCAAATTCACCGGTATTTATATAGCGCATGCGCAGTGATATACACATCTGAGATTTTACACTGAGAGTTGACTTTTCAACAGAACATATAATGGTAAAATTCAACTGTATTGAAATTTAGGTTATGGTATTTTTCCTATCTGTCTGTGATTTTACTTTGTCCAAGAATTGTTACATCATTTCGGTAAAATTACCACGGCAATCATTGGTATTTTTCTGTCCCATGTTTTCGTTGGTAATTTTCAACAACATTTTTTACAGTGCATTATTATATACAGGATATTTATTCTGTCATCAAAGAAAACAGTGACGATGACTAATACCCAGCTTCAAAATAATATGCATATGTTTTGTGCATTAAGTTATTAATGCAGTATGTATATAGTTGTATATAGTATATAGTATGTATAAGAAGTATTTTTCTATATACTTATAATCGATGGACAATATGACTGGGGAATTCACGATAACATTTTTTTTAGTCGAATAATGCCGTTGCATCTGAATTTGAATACACCATTGCGTACAACTTACTGCGTCATAAGCTAAAAATTAAGTTGGCCCCTTATTCTCATTGAATTGCATACATGTGAGGGCCCAAAAAGTAGTTTTTATTTTTTTAAACTATGCAGTAATGCTTTGATCATTTCCGAAAAAATATATATTAATGCCTTGAATGTGAGCATGATATAAAAGAGAAATTATTGGTGTTCCAGAATAACTTCCTTTTAAAAGACTTATTTAAAAATTTTAATAATTTTTTTATCCTCTTATAATCAACAGAATTAGTTATTGAATTTTTTTCAGAGAAAATTATATTTTTTGATTTTTCAAAATTTGTTTATAACTTTCTTAAAAAGGTTTTTTTTAGCTGATACTTGGGGTAAATTTATCTTTTATGGGTAGCCACTAGCCCTCGCAATATGGATCACATCCGAGCGGGGGCACCCAGACCATGCTTATCCTGCTACGGCCTTTGTTCAAACTCATGAACAATGCCGTGCATGATAAGACAATGGAGAATGTGCGTAAACATGTAGATGTTAAACTCGTGACAATGTATTTAGACCCAATTTTTACAGCCGAGCAATAATTCATGAAGATTTAGTGGCTGTCGAACTTAGGAAAACTGAGGTTTTAGTGAACAAACCCATCTATTACTTCCATTATGACCATATGCTTGAAAAATACGGCAAAAAATGTAAACTTCTATATACAGACACTGATAGCTTAGTTTATAAAGTCAAATGTCCCAATATATACATGGACATGAGAAAAGATATCCACAAGTTTTAAACATCCGATTTTCCGGTAAATAATGTTCACGGTATGCCTCAATTTAACAAAAACGTTATAGGCCTTATGAAATATGAGTTCAGGGGAAAGGTCATTACTGAATTTGTTGGCTTGAGGAGTAAGATGTACAGTACCCGCGTAAATGGCCAAGTTTTTGTAAAGAAAGCCGAAGGCATAAAAGCAGGTATTGTTGTTGACTGCTTGATAAATTCTGCGATTCAAACTAGAACGCAGTATATCATTAGATCGCGCCTTCATCAAGTTAATACGGTTAAACAGTTAAAAGTGGCTTAACCGCTTCGATGATAAACGGTATCTTTTGCCTGAAAGCACTGATACGTTAGCTTGAGGTCATTATAAGATTAATAATAATGATACTGATGTAAATAATTAACCTATAAATTAAAGTACATATTGCATATAGCTTATAAGCCAATACAAAATATTGGATTGATGATTATTGTAAAAACAGAAATAAACTAGAGATTTTTATATACATTTCACATTTTTTTATTCAGCAAACCCTTACATCTAACTATATGCATACTTTTGTATTATCAGTTTAATTTTACTTTAACATTAGCATGCATTACTTTAACGTTATCTTACCTTTACTTTAACATTAACTTAACATCACTCTAACGTTAGCTTAATGCTACTTTAACGTTCCTTTAACATTATTTTAACTTTACTTTAACGTTACTGTGACGTTAGCTTAACGTTATTACAAGTATGTATTATCTATCCAGCTCTTGTGTGAACTGTCGAAACCAAGCCATTTGACATAGATTTTATTACCACGTCTCTTAATAACTTTTTCAACAAGATAAATGTCTGGATACTTGAATTTTAAAAGTTGCTCTTGATAAAAACCTCTAGCAACAGGTTGATCCTGATAGTCCTTCAGTTTATATTTTGCAGGTTTAGTTTTTATGATCGGATACACAGTAAATACTTCAGTTGTTCATTTGGTCGTGTATCCTTTTTTAAAAATGTATTATACTTGTTGATTCGAACTTTGTCACCAACCTTAAATTTTTATTACTTAGCAAGCTGAATTGTGACTACATCTTATTCTTGAGTTTATGATTAAATCGTTCAAAGATGGACGCTTTTAAATTGATGTAAGTTAAATACAGTTTAATACTATATTTTGTATCAAAGCTTTAAATTCATAGTAGCGTAACTCTTTACCTTGATAAGTGTGCAAGTTCTTTTGGAACTTGTTCCTGAACAAGTCTGGATTTCATGGCTTCAGAAACATGATGTCCACTCTTGCCTTTCACAGGAACTGCCCAGTCATACTTTGAAAATATATCGATAACAGTGAGCATGTATTTGAAAACCTTTAATGAACCTTCACTTATTGACGATCATTTATGTGGAAAATATTTCGCTAAATTATTCTCAAGCTTTAGAGTATTATTCGAATAAATGGATTTTGAGTTACTATAATCCTTCTTATGGGTATTTGTAGCAATAAGAATTTTTTTATAGTAGTTTTGATCATTCTGGCTTATATAAGTTTCATCAGGTTTTTGAAAAATTCAAGCAAACCAGTACTTTTGATACACTTTGTCACGAATATTGATATATTTCCCATCAAGGCTTATTGGTGTATCGCCAATTATGTCCAACGGTGCTTCCGCTGCCAAGGCTACGGCCACATGGCGGCGAATTGCGGAGCTCGGGACAGGACAAAATCATGCCGGACGTGCGGCATGGAGGGCCACAAGTCTGTGGAGTGTGTGAGCGCCCCGCAGTGCTTCCTCTGTGCTGCGCGTGCCGAAAAGTCCCGGACAGACCATCGGCCGGGAAGTATGAGATGCTCGTCCTTTCGGAAGGCTACCCGTTCAAGGAAGCCTGAGGAAGGGAAAAAATTGAGAGAAGCAAACGGCAGGGTCTAGCCATGATGCCGAAAGCCGACGAGCCCGCTGCGCGACATGGTCGCGCTAATGAGGACGACGCTCATGGCTTGATTGGTCTAAACACGGGCTGATTCAACCCGAAGCCCAGAAGAAAAAACGTAGCAGACTAGAAGAAGCCTTCACAGGCTAAAGAACGGTACCCCCTGAAGTAATGCGAAAGCGGTTCCGGGGGGGGGGGCTTATGCCAAGGAGAAAGGGTGGTGGTTTTTAGTCGGTCGTTGGTAGCATCACTATAATGGTCAAATTAAGATCTTAATCTATATTCAAATTTATTCAGATAATTGTAGTGATGCTATCAATATCCCGACACTACAGAGAAGTGCGGAGCCTTCTCGGTGTGTGATAGCACATTTTCCACCTTCCCTCGCAAAAAAAAATCATTGACTTTTCGTAGACCGTATACCATATCGAAATACTGTTTTCTATTTTTTTTTAATATTCTACAAAATTGATTTGTCAACTTGTCATAATTTGCAGTGGATTCAGCATTTTCTTGAACAATAGTTGCATCATGATCTTGATCATTGATAACAGTCGTGTAATGGTGTAGCTTCTTTCCCTAACTTTCGCATGTGGTGTTTCTCTCGAATAGCATCACGTGCTTTGCTGTTTGACGAAGCACATCTTGCTCTTTATGAAACATGTCTATATCTTAATGTCTCACATAAAATTAACTTTATTTACAATCAAGCAATCCTATTTATAGAATAATATAACAGTCAAATTCTTTACTATATCTACCCGAATTTAAATCACTATCTTAATCGATAACGAAAAATCCATCTTTATCTTTATTCCAACATGCTGAACATAATTTTCGGAACCGATAAATTAATATTATCCTGGACTAGATGTTTAGGAACGTTAGCATACGTCTGACATAAGTAGAAACAGTCAACATGGACGTGTCTCCCATGCAAAAGAAGACTAATATTATCCTGCTTCTCACAACCAATGTCATCAAAGATGAAGATAGAGTTTGGTTTAGTTTCACTAGGTGAAATTACTTGTTCATGCTCACTGTATAGAAAGTACTCAACGTCATCCACATAATGGTGTTAGCAAAAATGTGGTTTATGGTTGCGGATAGAGGGGAAAATGTGGTATCTGAGGGCGGCTGGGAGGGAAAGGTGTTATAACTGTTTTACTGAAAAATAGTCTTTTGGCTTGAAAGTTTAAGAAGTGGGATAATTGCTTTTATTTTTTTAATTTATAACACATTTTTGTTGCAAATTCGTCTTTCTAGTTGAAAAATTCATAATTTTAGTTAAAAATTCATGTCTTTGATTGAAAATTTGACTATTTTTTTCAAATGTTTTTTTTCGGAAACTAATTAATTTTTATAGTGAACATGTAAATTTTGGTTTAATTTCGACTTTTGTATGGAAAATTAATCTTTATGATTAAAAATTCGTTTTTTTTTACAATGCATCTCTGATGGTAGCATCTTCATTCGTTGAATAATCAACTATTACATTTTTTATCGAAAATCCATATTGGCAGATTAAAAATTCGACTAATTTGTTAAAAATTAATATATTTGTTCGAAAATTTAACTCTGGTTAAAAATGTAAATATTTCGTTGAAAATTCTTTTCTTTTCGTTTTAAGAAGTTCACTACTATATTCTCATTGAGAATTCATTTTTTAACGCATATGATATATTTGCATAGAATTAAAGGCAAAAACAAGGACAAAATAACAATCACATATTAAATTGTGAACGCTAAGCGCTCCATATTTTGCATTAGCTGCAACACTCACAGCTCGAAAGAAATAGCGGCGGTAAAATAACGTAAGCATTAGATGCGGTCATAACAGTCATATGTACAACCTGCCTCTCGCAACGTTAACACTTGAAGCGCTCAATATTTTCAATTATTTGCAACATTCACAGTTTGAGAGCAGCAATTATTCTTAAGTAAGGTCAGTATCAGATGTTATTGTGCCAATCATGTATATGGTGGACTTTCAGCAACTTTCGAACGCTAAGCGCTCAAAATTTTTAAGTATTTGTAACATTCGCAGTTCGAGGGCAGCAACAGTTTGAAACGAGGTCAGTATCAAGTGCTATTGTGCCAATCATGTATATCGCCCACTTCCAACAACGATCAAATGCTAAGCGGTCAATATTTTCAACTAACTACAATATAAATAGTTTGAGGGATCAGTTGTGCTAATATGAAATCAGTATCAAGTGCTATTGTGCCCTATATCTTCCCCTGAAAGCAACGTTCGAACGCTAAACGCTCAATATTTTGAATTAACTGCAACACTTGCAGTTTAAGGGTAGCAACAGTGGTAAAAACAGGCCATTATCAAGTGCGATTTTGCAAATGATATATATCGCGCGCTTCTAAAAACGGTCGAACTCTAAGTCCGCAATGTTTTATCATAACTGATACAATTACTACTTTGAGTGGAGAAATGGTGCAAAGTGAGCTTAGTACCATCTGTGAAAATTCAATCATATGTATCGTATTCTTCCCGCAACGTTAGAACGCTAAGTGCTCGATATTTTGCATTAACTGCAACACTGACAGTTTGAAGGCAGCAATGGTTCTAAAATAAGGCTAGCATCAAGTACAGTTGGGACAATATAGCATACAAGCGCTAGTATCAGTTTGCATCAATACATTAGGTTTCGAGTAAGATCACTTTCATTAGCTACTATTTCGTTAAGAATAGACTAACTACATTTTAAACATATTCTATATTCTTAAATGTGAGGGTAAGAGGTGGCTAATGGAATCAATTTTAACATAGAAAAGCGATTTAGCATTCTGTAGGATTATCACCGGACGATTTATGTAATTTTTATTGACGCACTTGATTTTAACCTTATCTCACATGGTTCTAAGCTCACTTTGCACCATTTCCCCACTCAAAGTAGTAATTGTATCAGTTATGATATAACATTGCGCACTTAGAGTTCGACCGTTTTGAGAAACGTGCGATATATATCATTGGCACGGTCGCACTTCATACTGACCTGTTTTTACCACTGTTGCTACCCTTAAACTGCAATTGTTGCAGTTTAAGGCAGTTTAAAGCGTTTGATCGTTGTTGGAAGTGGGCTATAAACATGATTGTCACCATAACATTTGATTCTGACCTCGTATTAGGACTTTTAATGCCCTGGAACTGTGAATTTTACAAATAATTGAAAATTTTGAGAGCTTAGCGTTCTAGCGTTGCTGCAAGTCGACGATATGCATGATTGGCACACTAGCATCTAATACTAACCTTATTTAAGAATTATTATGCTCTCAAACTGTGAATGTTGGGAATAATTGAAAATATTAGGCCCTTCGCGTTTTAACGTTGCGAGATGCAGGCTGTTAATATGACTGTTATAACTGCACTTGATTCTTAAGCTACTTTACCACCGCGTTTTCTCTTGAGCTGAGAGTGTTGCAGCTAATGCAACATATTGAGCGCTTAGCGTTCACAATTTAATACGTGATCGTTATTTTGTCCTTGTTTTTGCTCTCAATGTTATGCAGATATATCATATGCACTGATTTTGAGCACTTGACACCGTGTATCGCTGAAACTGTCCATTAAAAAAAAAATAAAGAATATTTCATTGGCCCCTTATAACCTGCGATATTACCAAGTTTCAGCCGTATTCACCGAAAGAAATTTTCCCATGTATTGTGCACGGGGTCCTTTGCAATCAGTTAATCTCAAAAAAGACGAATTTCAAACCAAACATCTGAATCATTAACGAAGGAGCTTTAACAAAAGAGAATTCATAACCAGAAAATTACAGTTGTAGCGTTGAGCATGTAGCGTAACCTAAATACATTAACGTAACATTAAAAAATGCAACGAAATTGTTGAGTTTTCAACCGAAAAAGGCAAATTTTCAAAAAAAAGTGTTGAATTTTCAACCAAAAGGGATACATAAATATAAATGTATCCCTTTTGGTTAAAAGTTTAACAATTTTTTTGGAAAATTTGCCTTTTTGGGTTGAAAACTCAAAAATTTCGTTGCATGTCAGAAAATCAATTTTCTACCCAAAGATATGCATTTTTAACGAAGAAACAATTTTCAGTGGAGAAATAAAGGAAATTTAATTAAACTGTTAAATATTTTCAACAAAAAAGTTGAAAAACTGTTTCCTCATAGTTTAAAAATCAAACAGTTGGTTGAAAATTCGTCATTTTAGTAAAACATTAATCTTTAGTTAAAAATTAATCTTTTGAACGTACATGTCAAAATTCAAATTGTTTTGTTTATACAGGAAAAATACTTCTTGCACAATTTAGTCTAAAAACAACCTGACAGATACTGGGTCTTGTTGCGCAGAAACCGCCTAACGTGAAATGGATTCGACCTCCTTCGAAATAATTTTTATAGCACTGTTTTTTTTTGTTGAAAGTTCATTTTTTTAAACTGAAAATTCAACTATGCTATTTTTGTTCGAAAGCTAATATTTTTAATTGCATTTTGGTCTTTTTAAGTAAAAAAATTAACTATTTGTGTAAAAATGTATGGATTTTGTAAAAAATTCGTCTATTTTAGTAGAAAATTATTCTTCTTGGTTGAAAATTCTTCTTATTGGTTGAGAATTCAAATACTTTCTTGACAACTTTAAAGAAAATTTAATTTATTGAAGTGAAATTTTAACTATCCACTTTTTGTTAAAAATTAATATTTTTTATTAAAATTTATTTTTCTTGTTGAAAATTCGTCTTTTTGAATGAGAATTCAACTATTTTCTTAAAATTCATATTTTTTGTTGAAAATTAATTTCTAAAATGGTAAAATCTACTTATACTATTTTTTGTTAAAAAAATCATATATCCGTTTGAAAATTTATAGACTTTGTAGAAAATTCATTATTTTGGGCAGAAAAGTAATATTTTTGGTTGAAAATGAATATTTTTCATTTAGGATTCAATTATTTGGTTTAAAGGTCATTTGTGGTTGAAAACAAAATTTATATAAGAGAAAAGTCGATTATACCATTTTTGATAGAGAAGTAATATTTTTTAAGAGAAAAATTTTTTTTTTTGTTGAAAATTCAATTTTCTGTTTGAAAAATCTTTTTTTGTAGAAAATAAATATCCACGGTTTAAAGTTCATCTTGATTATTGAGGGTTCATTTTTTTTGTTTGAAAATAGATTTATAGCTAGACAAAAATAAATTGATGTAAGATAAAATTCGATTATACCATTTTCGTTAAAGCGTACAAAATTAATCTTTTTGGTTGTAAGCTGATCTTTTTGATTCAGGATTAAACTATTTTGTTATGAAAATATTAAAAATGTAATGGTACAATTTGAGGATGAAAATTTATATTTTGAATAGAAAATTAATTTTTTAGTTGAAAATTCGTCTTTTTGGTAGAAAATTAATTTTCTTTGTTGTTATCTTATCCTAATTTTAGTAGCTAATAATTAATCTGTGTTTTATTATTTATAACATAGATCTCCAAATTCGAATTTTTTGTCTTATATCGAAAAAAACGTCTTGGATAATTTACTATCAAAACAACATTTCATCGCTAAGAGATTCTGCAAAAATTATGTGCAGATCCTGTCTGATTTTAAGTGGGTTCTATCTAATTTTAAATACTTTTACTTTTTATTTATATATTATATGTTCAAAAAAATTTTCTTTCATAGTAAATTAATCTTCGTGATTGAAAATTCATATTTTTGGTTAAAAGTTCTATTATTCGGTGTCAAATCCACCTGTTCCGTTTTAAAATTGTAATAATCTGCAGAAAATGTCATTTTTTTGGTTGAATATTAACTTTTTCAAACTAAAAACTGAACTAATATATTTTTGTTTAAAAATTGATATTTTTTATTGAAACTTTATCTTTTTTAGTAAATAATTCAGTTATTTCTTTAAGAATTGAGCTACTTTGTTGAAAGTTTCTTTGAAGTTAGTCAAAAACTTATTTTTCAACAACCAGGTGATAATAATAGTGCCCGTACATCCCTATAATATATATGTGTTGCTGGAGGTTTTAAAAAGTGTTTTTTTTTTAATAGTGATTGAGTATTTGGCAAAATGTTCGGGATGTATGAAGACCCGACGCATCCATAATACTAAAAAAAATCGGCAACTGTGATCTGTATGCTTTGAAAGTTGAAGATCTGAGTGAAAATGTCAGAACAGTGTCCTTAGTCACTGTGTGAATTTACTGTCATAATTTATTCAATCCCACAGTTCTTAAACCATACATTATTTAAAAACGTATAAAACATTTCAAGCTCATACATTTTATACAGCTGTTTTGTAGTGAAGGTAAAGTGCAAGGAGTTTAATGGTACTTTTCTGCTATTAAGTAAATTTAGTATAGCATTGGCATTTTTTTAGTAGTAGGGTAATATTTGAGTTATTATTTGCATTAAGTATAAACAGTAACATTAAGTAATATTCCTGTGAAGCACGGAATTTGTTATAAAATTCCGCTGCTGATATAAAATGCGATAGCAACTTATTGAGATTTTGAGGTAAAGATAAAATTTTACAATTCAACAGCGAACTGCTCGCAGTAAAAAAATGTATAAAAAAACAGTAGGATGAGAAAATAGTCTCTGCCTTTTTACCACAAATTTTACAAATTTGAATAAAATTTTTGTGAAATTTGTATGACAAATTACACTAATTTTCAATGTATTTCAAGCTCGGAGTCAAATAAATTGTAGAGAAATTATGAAAATTAATAAATTAAATTTTAATGCCCTACCATTGTTCTTGATATTTATTACTTACTTTAAGTTACTACGTAAGATTTTTTTCGTTTCATTTATTTCATTTTACCAAAATTTAAATTTATTCGCAAACTAATGCTTTCCTAATGCTGATCCAACTCACGGTGAAAATTGTGTGGCAGCAAGCATTCCTGGCTCGGGATTCGGATTCAGCACGTCAATGTACATAAAAATTCGTAGGTCTAGTTTTTCTTACAGGCCACTTTTTGTTGCGTGCCTGTGTTCTTATTTCCTTAATTCATTTGGCTTCGTTTTTCTGTCTCGTGACCTCGTTTAGTTCATAAAACTGAAATTTATCCCATAAACATGCATGTGCAAGCCCACTCATGCACGATACTCTTTCATTTTTAAATACTGACACATTCATAACTGGAGGCAGTTGATGGAGATCTCCAACAACTTATAGCGATACTCCAACCAAAGGTTCGTTGACGCTCTGAATTTTTCGAAGTCTAGTAACAACCTGACTTAAGATTCCAGCTCCAATCATCGATAATTAGTCAATTATTCAAACTTTTGTATGAAAAAATTTTACTCGAATAGTATTCGCTAGGCCTGGCTCACTGTTTGTTAAATGGAACTTATCACAGTAGTTTTTCCAACGCCAGCAGAACCGCTTAGAAAGATATAAAATACCAATTGATTTGTCTTGACGCAGTATAATGTGTTTATTACAACTACTCGCTGCGTATCATTCAATTCTTCCATTATTTTGTATAAATCTTCTTCTGGTAACTTTATAGGAACATTATACTTATTGCAAGTATGTTTTTTAACAACTTCCGATCCTGCTTGTTTAAAAATATCAACTTGTTGGTCTTTATCTAATTCGTTCTGATTAAACGTATCTATTTCCTCTCCTTCAATATCTTCAATAGCATCATATATATTTTGCCTGGCTTTATCTAATACTTCGTCATCAACAGCGCAATACTTATTTCTGTTTTATTTAATTATTCTTATGTTTGCATGGTAAAAGAGTTCACAATCATTAGCAAGAATATCGCTTTCTTCGCATCGTCAAGTCAAATAAAACATTGCTTGTTCCCTTTAATATTAATAGGAATATTTATTTGATTATATCCTCTAAGGCCAATAATCATTGGTCTAACGCGCCCTTATTTATCATCGTCTTTTTCAAGATACTCGTCATCCTCATCATCGATTTTTCTTCTTCTTACTAGGCTTGGAGAAGGCCGCAAAATCTGCTCGACATATGTCCTCTTTTGAAGCAGCCCGCTTTTCATATTTGGTTGTATAAAATTCTTTTGATACATCTTCCTATTTAGCGATCACTGATTTTAATTCGACTTCTGACTTCAACATGCGAGTGTGCTCATTCTTAGTATTGGTATTCATAAAGACGATTTCCATGCTGCCTTTAGCTATTATTAAGGAAATAACATGAAATTTAGCCTCTTTGCTGACATGCAATCACCATTCAAAAAATCTATGGGAAATTTTCTTAATTTTTCTTTTATTCCAGTGCTGTCATTCTCCAAATCTTCTAATATTGCACTTAATACTTTAGACAATCTGCTATCTACTTTACTGCTGGGAAATTTGCATAAAATAGCCCTATTGATGTACAATCTGAAATTGCGTGTCTTCCTACTCAGGTCGGTGACATTTATTCATAAAAAATTTTAAGTTGGCTTTTTAAAACGATAACTGTGCCACTCGAAATGAGTTGAGAAATATCGTCTGTAAATCAAAAGCCGACAAAAAAAAGTGCATAACCAGAAATTCATTGAAGAGTACCTGCCTCATCAAAGGCCTGATTTCCTGAGTACCTGATTTCAGGATTATAATTTATGCATTATATATTATTATATTACCAATATCCTTCGCAAATGTGTTGTTTTATGCCGTCTGCTGCGCTACATCGCATCGACTCAGGTGAATTGTTATTCTTTGTTAAATTATTTTTTTATATTGCAAATTTATAACACGTAACAATGGAAAATAGGTATTTGCGTACAGAAATCAGACTAATTTTATAACATTATGTAGTATAGATCTTATTTGTACAAAAAAAAGTAAAATACATTTATTCGCTTATGGGATCAACGTCTGATAAATCTCCGTTACTGCCCTCATTACTCTCGTCTTCTTCAATATTAGGGACATCATAAACGTATACCACAAGAAATAAGAACAAAGTAGTTTAACACAAAAACAACAACGTATGGGTGGAGTCCCACCCAAGTCCCACGTTATTAGTACTGCTCTGAAAATTCACGTTATTTTACTTGAGTTAACATTGGATAGCAAATTAGCAGAAATGTGCGATGTAGCGCAACTTTGGGAAGCTGTTAGGCGAAAAAAAACAACATATTTTTGAAGACAGGTACCTGAAATCAGGTTTAGAATTCTTTTTTCTAGTTTGTTTTACCTTTTTGTTTGAATCAGGATGAGTACACACTCATTTCCAGTCTTCGCTGGAAAGCGCGAGAGCGCGCGACTTTCGTGCAGCTGACAGGCACTTATGCGGTAAAATTTGTTAAGTGTCTCCGTCTGAAATTTTTTCGTCGCCAATCTTATTCAAACTTTGTACGATTCTAGTACCAGGGGACCTCTTAAAATTCCGTGAAGGGAACGCACCTAGTAAACGGGTTGTCAAGATACAGGGGCCCCAATTTTGTACCATTCACCACTAACGCCGACTTACAATTGTACATAACTCCTGATACGATTATGCAGTTTACTTTTTTATAAGCGAATGTGAAAGCTCTTTTATCAAGCTTTACAATAAAAGTAACTATTATAGCATGAAAATATTATTTCACCTGGATTTTTCACATTAAAAGACATTTTTGAGTTTTCTCCCGAATCGGCATTTTTGATATTTTTCATTTGGCTAAAAAAACGCTTGATTTCTTCTCATAAAAAACATGCCAAAACGAAAGTGGGATGGAAAGTATTGGGCGTATTTCATTGTAGTAAAGTATTTCATTGCAGGAAACAGATAGTATGTTTCTGCTCGCCTGTTATATATCGAGGTGGTTTCTTATGAGTCTTCCCTCCTTTTTGGTGTTACTCTCTTTACCCTTAACAATTTGGGGTGCTTTTTTATGTGGGTCTCCTTGCCTGTCATATTTCGGGGTGCTTTTTTATGCGAGTCACGTTGCCTCTCACAGTCTTCATTAAAAAATTACTTTTTATTTCATTGTACGCTCACTTTGATCTTCTCTTCGCGATCTCTTTGCGATCTTTCTCTTCGGATATCCCTGCATAGTATTTATAGAATCGAATCGAGTTTCTAGTTTTTCAGTAGTAGCGGCATGATTTTCTTTACAGATGAAAAAAATTACCGTTTCCGGCAATTTTTTCTTAGCCCACTGAAATAAAGCGTCAGTAGTCAATATCTAATTCTAAGACGATGCCTAGAGACTGTCTCGTGCGGCGAGTCTTTTCAAATCGCCCCAAATTTTATCGCATGGTCCTTTTCCATGTGCATTCACGTGAAAGTGCCATTCTGTCTAAGTGTATTGCTAAACGATAGCATTTTACAGATAGCTCGCTTAGACAAATGTTTGATAGGAATAAACATTACATATAATAGCAATACGTATATTACACTATATCACACTCTTTATAATTGAAGTACACATGTTATAATATAGATGTCCTCATAATTTTCGAATCTACGATCGTATGGTTAAATCAATCATACTATCCCTATCAGTGTTGATGAAAATTATAATTTTTGACTAAATATATTAGGTTTGCGGCCACGAAATGTCTAAATTGTCCCGAAACTATCAAAAAGTCAGAATAAAACAAAATTTGTGTTACGGGTAAGCAGAAAAATAAATTTGATCAATTATTAGAACCACTATGTGTTCGGATAGTACAGCACCTCTTTCCATCCCATTTTCGTTTTGGGACGTTTTTCAAGAGAAAAAAATTAAGCTTTTCTTTTAGCCTGATTAAAAAAAATTTTGAAAATTCCGTTTCGGGAGAAAAATTCAAAAATGTCTTTTAAAGTGAAAAATCCGGTTGAAATAATATTTTTAGCGTATAATAGTTATTTTTATTGTAAACCTTGATAAAAGAACTTTCTAACACCCTCATAAAAAGAAAAATTGCATAACCGTATCAGGAGTTATGTACAATTGAAAATCAGCGATCATGGTGAATCATACAAAATTCGGGCCCCTTTATCTTAACAACCCGCTGTACTAGGTATGTCCCCTTAACAGAATTTTAAGAGGTCCCTTAGTAATACAACCTGACAAAGTTTGAATAAGATTGGCGACAACAAAATTTTAGGCGGGGACACTTGGCAAATTTTAACCCTCATTGTAACCCGTTTGACGAGACAGACACTTGTCAATGAATTTCTAGTGCTTTAAATTAAATTATAATGTTTTTTTTGTACGGATTACGATGAGGCGACTTATGCACTTTTTCCACCGGTTTTTTATTGACAGACGATATTTTGCAACCGATTTCGAGTAGCAGGCACTCGAATTCATATTGAGTAATGTTTTTTAGATCTGTGTGCGAAATTTCATCCGGATCGCGATGAGCCCAGAGTTATCGTGTTTGAAATACATCTTTAAATATTTTTTTGAACAAACGCAACTCATCTAAGCAGACAGGTACGCGATTTCATATTAGAACTTCAATAGGGTTATTTTCTGTCTTTTTCCAGCCAGGATCAAATCAGCCAAACCTAAGTGTCGCTGGCTCTCAGTATAAATTCACAACGTCTTATCCCAGATTTAGAATGAATTGAATGACCATATTAGCCTCCAACACATTCAGAATGTCTAAATTAAAACAATGTATTGCAACTTCTGTGTTCTTTATATCTACGTTAGAATTTCGAATATAAACTCTTCTTCTGTTAAATTCAATCGCTCTAAAATATCATCAAATTGAACTAACTCGCCTGAGTTTTCCTAATAACAATGTCTTACTTGTCTAATTTCTTTAAAAAATTTTGTTGCTATTATAATTGTTTCGTCATATACATCTTCTAAATGATAAAGTACCATTGTTTGAAGCATAACTGGAAGCGGATAATCGAGTCTACATTTTGTTTTGTTCTTTTTACCTTTATTATAGGTGTAAGTATGCATGTGCTGCTGCACAGCCATACAAGAATTATCCTCAGCATACTCACAAGTGATGAATTTATTAATAAATTCGATGCATTTTGTGCGTCCTTCAAAATCGTTGATATTAAAATACTGGGCATTTTTAAGCCAAAGGAAACGGTTTGCGCGAGCAAAAAATCTTAATTAGCTTTAAATTATCAAGTAATTATCCACAACATAATAATCTCTAAACGGAACCCTTTTTTCTTGTAAATAAATTAAGATTGCTGTGAATTAATGATCGAGATATAATTTACACGTAACGGGATCTCGCCAAATGAAATCAATTTTTGTATTATCATCGAGATTTAATGCTTCTTCTAAGAAAATTTTTTTGTTATTAGGAATGTGCGCTAAAATCTGTATTAAATCTGGCCACCACCTTACGCAGCTGACAATGTAAAGAAAAGGATGGCTTCTCAAATTGCCGCACCTACATCATGTCCAATCGCTTTATCCAGAAATCGTTTGCTAAGAACTTTTTCTGCCGTCAAGCTTTCGTCTGTATTAACTTGTCTTAAATATATATTAACCCAAGCAGACAGATTAATGTGCATTTTTCGCCCAATACAAGAGATATTTGGTTTCGCATGCGGATAGAAGAGTAGATAATAAGTAATAGCTGGCAGCAGGCCTTAAAATTTAATTCATGTAATCAGACTTATGAAAAAGGTTTCTTTTAAATATTAGCTGTTTCTTGGCGAAATACTGAACACTTCATTTATATCAGATGGAACACGTACAACTCTTCCATTCAATGATACTTTTGAGTCAGGCCCACTCAACTCAATGGTAGAAATTTGAAGAAGCACAGCGCCAACAGTTGGCCGCAACTTGAACTAAAATATG
>JAAAKG020038235.1:0-19160 GCA_010014905.2 Druon quercuslanigerum
GTTTTTGATAATTTTGTCCATTGCCCCCCCCCCCTCATTTTGATCGCTGATAACTCGGTTATGATTGTGGCACAAAATTTTTTACTTATTGCGCATTTCAAGATTTTTAAGGGCTCGTGCAGTTTTGTGGCGCAACATTTTTTATCGGCGGCGCATTTGAGCTCATTTGAGGCGCAATTCAGTGGGCTGTAGAAAATCTGAAAATTGAAAGTGGGGGTGCTGGAGTAACTGACTTATTTTAATTTGTTATTTTCATTTATGATTATTAATTATGATTTATAGTACATTCAATTTAAGAATACATTTTAAAATTATATTATCAACTAAGCAAAACTATAGATGTCTTTGAAAAATGACAAAAACCTCATGAAATTAAAATTATTATTAAAAAATTATTATTGGAAATGACTTCTTTAATTTTTTAAATTCAGAAATAGGTCAGAATACAGTGCCTAACTACGAAGTAATGTTTTCACTCAAATACTACTGAAATGCCATGTTATATCAGGTTATATGTGTGTATTTATCTATTAATGAGGACAATTAACTTTCTGCGTAAGTAATTTTACTTTACAAAAAAATTTTAAGGGTTTCTGAATATTATCTATGAAAAAAAATTTTAAAATATAAATTTATGATTATTATTAAAAATAATTATGTTCTTAAAATTTGGCCATAACACTGGTAAAAAAAATATTATTTAAAAAAATAATTATTTAAAGTTTCTAAAAATTTGAAATAGGTCGCGGAAGAATCTTAAAGACTTTAAGGCGACTTTTGTCTTTTTGAGAATATTTCAAAAAGTTTAAAACAAAACATGGATTTAAAAATTTGAAACAAGCAACTTTATGAGAATTTTGAGAGGATTCTAGAAAATAAGGGAATTTTGTTAAGATTCCTGAGAAAATGTCCAAGAATTTTTTATTTTGAAAAATTACATTGAAGACAAAATTGGTAAATATTTCAAGAAATATTTAAAAAGTTTCTAAACTTTTGAAAAAGAATCAAGACAACTTTAAATTTAAGTTCCTAATTTTTCAAGATCACAAATTATTAGAAAAAATTCAAGTAAGTTTAAAAGATATTTTTTAAAAAGTTTCTAAAAAATTATAAGAAAAGTTCTAATAATTTTAAAAGATATTCAGAAATTTTTAAAATTTTTGGAATGAACTGCAGTATTTTTGATAATGCAAAATATGCTGAACAAAATTTTACACATTAAAGTTTTTTAATTATAATTTTAAAGTGTTTACAGGATTTTAAAGGTTTTAAGTTGTTATAAATTTTTTTTAAGATTCCTCAGAAAATTTTGAGTAATTGTTTATTTTATCAACTAATTTGAAGACAATACTTCAAAAGATTTTTAAAAATTGCAAAAGATTCCAAAACAGTCCAACCTGCTTATAAGATTTTAATAAAATTTCAGGATTACTTCGAGTCAGTTTGAAAGATATTTAAGAATTTTAGAAATCTGTAAAATCTGTGTTGGTCAGAAATGCAACTATTTCGTTTAAAATTTGTTTTATTGGAATCAAAAATTACATTTTTTGTTGACAACTCAACTATTTATTAAAAATGTAGCTATTTGTTTCAAAGTAGAGCTACTTTGTTAAAAATTCACTTTTGTTTTAAAGATTCATCACTTTAGTTCAAAAATCATCTCTTTGGTATATAACGATTTTTCAAATGTAATTTAACGTTTATGTTAAAAATACTTTTGTTAATAAAAATTAATATACTTTTTTTTTGTAGAACAAGTATCTGTTTAATTGAGTTTTCAAAAAGATTTAGAATTTCGAGGATAGAAAATTCCATTACTTTGTTAAAAATTAATATAATTTGTTGAAAAATGATTATTTAAGATGAAAGTTCATCGTCTGTGGTAGAAAATTAACATTCCTGGTAGAAAAGTCATTAATTTAATTGAAAAATCTACAATTTGTTTGGAAATGAACTTTTTTGTTTTAATTCATGTTTTGAGGCTTAACAAATTATTCCATTTTGCAGAAAACTTGTCTCTTTTGAAAAATGTTTTACCTTGTTTGGCTAAAAATAAAACAGGTTGAAAGTTAATCTTTTTCTTTGTCGATTTAACTATTTTGCTAAAAATTTCTCTTTTTCGGATGAATCAAACTTTTTTATTTAAAATAAAAGTAGATTTTGGTTTTAATATCAATTATGTATTCGATTTTTTATTAAAAACACAGAAAACCGTTAATGTATTGAATTTTTTGCATTTAATTTTGCACAATGGAAATTTCCATTGTGCCATATTAGGCTTACTTTAGAGCATCGTCACGTTACTTTGAATTTACTTTTTTTTCGTTTAAAAATTAAATTTTTTGTTCATAGTTTTAATATTAAATATCTAAACTTTTCAAAAATCTGTTTTAAGAGGCTACTCTTATTAAAATAAACAACCCAACGGAAATATTGTAAAGATTTTTATTAGAAACGAGAAAAAAAAATTAATTTAAATTAAGTATCAGTTAACTTATATTTATGACTGATTAAAATTAAATGTGAAATAATAAACGTTTCATTCAAATGAATAATTTAAAAATAAAACTATAATATGAATGCGGTAACCACAACCTAAAGCAAACGAAATAGAAGAGAGAGAAAAGACTACTGTGACAGTGCTGAAGGCTTCGCGTAAAGCATCAATAATAAAATAATGTAGAAATTCCGATCAGTTTTTAGTAGGACCCTGTCTAGATCTATTACCTGATGAATATTTAATTGAGTTGAATATTCTGATAGGGGGACGATATATTATGATAGCGTCTAGAATCAGTTTTTTCGTAACTAGATATTCTGATTGGGGCCTCAACCAGGTTTTTCTTGACTAGATATTTTTATAGGGGCTCCAACCAGTTTTTTCTAGACTAGATATTATGATAGGGACCCCATTGGATTCCAACTTCAAATAAGGAAAACTGAGGAAATTTCTGATTGGCAAGCAAGATAGAAGCATGTACATGCACGCTCTGACGAAACAAACGGGATCAAAGTTATGAAGAAACTTGATTGCCCGTAGCAAACCGATCTTCAACCCCTACCTAAAATGCTCTACGAGTAAGGCACAAAGAGGTCACAACAGCTCTTTATAAACCTTTAGAGGAAGAAAATGACGAATCTTGAACCAGTGATGTTTTTTCGGCAACTCGCACGTCAAACGAACTTTTCACAACAACATTACAACCATATGAGCTACATAAGTCCTAAACACATTCATAGCAACGGAATCCTTAATTATTTATATTTCATTAACCGTTTGCAAAAAATTAATAGGTTTGGTATACTGTTAGAAATTATGGTGTAAAGATCAAGAGTGAGAATTCGTAAAACTTTTCTCTCTGTGTTTAGGGAATGTGATGTTTTCATATAAGTAGTACCGGCCAGATCGCCTTCTTATGTGGCGGTGAGGCCCGACCGAGCCTACTGATTAAGAATTTTTTTTAGGCAATATAAAAGTGGTAGTACTTCAGTGGATAATGACACCTTCAAAACACCTCAGAATGTTAAACAAGTGGAAAAGTTGATTAACGGACAACATCGTTTAACATACAGAGAAATGAAGGAAAACCTTGGGATAACAAAAACTATTGTTTTGGAAATCTTGAGCCAAGATTTGGAAATGAGCCGTGTGGCTACAATATTTGTTCCAAGGTTGCTGACGGAAGAACGAAGAACTTGTCGAGTCGATAGCATCCAGGACAATTCGAAATCAATCATAAACAACCCGAAAATTTTTAAACAAGTCATTGCTAGGAATGAGTCATGATAACATTGCTGTGACCTTAAGACAAAGGCTCAATCTTTTCAGTGTTCATAATGAATTCACTTCAAAATGTCAGATGATAAACGAAAAGAATTACCGAGGGGCTACTAACTAAGAAATCTAGAATTCTTTTAACTATGAATTTGCAGTCTCAATCGAATTTGCATAGAGAGTGCTAAGATTTCTTTGAGGTTGCCGGGAGCGGCCAGATTTTCAAACCTGAAATCAGAGTCGGCTAAGCTCGGCGGCGTTCGTATTGAATCGGTCGTTACTTCGACTTACCGAGGCAGCGTGTGCGTCACGAACGTGTAAATGTGTGAATCATTCGTGGTGTGAATGCTCCACTCTCAGAATCGCTTACGGAAATGAAAGGATCGCCACAAGAAGTTTGTGGCTCCCCAAGGGGCGCACTTTAAAGGGCATTTCATCGCGATTGATCAGAATTGACTCTTAACTCCTCGTACAACACAAGGTCGAATAATCTGAGGGCAGACTTAGTATATTGTATTATCCGTATTCATATGACTATTTTCTTGATTGAGTGCTAATTTTTTTATCCGTATTAATTTATTTTATTCCCTAAATTGGGATTTAGCAACTGAAATTAAATTAAGTCGTTAGCACGCGTTCTTCATAAATAATTTAATTTATAATAAATGCATCAGAGTGTGGGTGAAGTGAATAAATGAGACTCCTAAATATTGTGCTCATATGTTGGAAGCCCATAGGGCTTCCCTCTATTCGGGAATTATGAAAATGGGTGATGAACTATGGCTCTAAATTATCATGAAATCGTGGCGTCCAATTTGTTGTAGAAATTTCCCCATTTCAAAGAGGACTTCCAACCGCAAATAACGTGATGGAGGATTACTCGTACATTGCAAAATACGAGTCAAAATGTAACGTATTATGGAAACGCGTATTGGACAAACAATTATTTAGTTGATTTTATTAGCACTGGCTTACTCAATTAATTATCCGCACGTCACTTGTTCTACCTATTCAACAAAGCCTGGGATTTAAATTTAATTAGAGATGAAGCTCATAATTGGGTTTTACCAATTAAGAAAAACTGGAAGTTTAATTGGAAACTAACAATAAGTAATGCACTCCTTTTAGGAATAATAATCTACATGTATTCGAAACTAATACATTCTGTCCGCAAAATGAAATTGTTGCGCAGATATGATTTTATATAAAATTTTAAGTTGGTTTGTTTTATTACTTAAAATTTATAAACGCATACAAATTTACAAATAAATTAATGATGAATTGATATTATTTTTGAAATTGTGCTACAATATGCATTTGGTAATGAAGAACTAATAATTTTAAAATAATTTTTTTTTACGTTTTACGAACTATGTTTCTTAAAGTTTCTTTCTCAATAAGAAGTTTTTTAATTTTCGCAGAACTTAATATACTTGAAATAAAGAAAAAGGTTTGACATGTTTGTCTTCTGATATTAGATTTGGCAAAAATAATAATTAAAATGTTATTATCTACTACATTTCCCCCTTTTTAAATCTTTAAAAACTGTAAATTAAAATTTTTTGATCTCAGATTACAGTTGACAAAATTATTTAAAATAATGATTAAACAAACTTTAATTCTAAACTTTAAGTACTTCAATAAGTAGACACTATAGTAACAGAGAAATTTTTATTTTCTTTGTCTAAAAAATCCAAATTATTTTACCACTAAGTATTTAAAGCATTAAGCAAAATAATTCTACTAGTTAAAAATGAACAAGTTTTACATTTATAACCCTCTGAATTCTTGGACTATTCACGATTCCCTAAACACTTTGAATACCTTAAATTCATCAAATATACATAATTCCCTAATTTCCTTAAATATTCTAAATTCCTTGTATTCTCGAAATTTCTGAAAATTTCGCAATTTCTGTATGCTCTAAAATTTTTGATTCCTCTACATTTCCTGAAATCCTGTAATATTCTAATTTTCTAAAAGTTTCTGAATTCCTTGAAAATTATGGATTCTTTGAATAGTCTGAATTCCTTGAATTCTCTAAATTCCTTTAATTCTCTGAATTCCTTGAATTCTCTAAATTCGTTGAAGTCTCTGAATGCCTTGAATTCTTTATTTCCTTTATTTCTCTTGAATTCCTTGAATTCTCTGAATTCCTGGACTAGTTACAAGTCACTAAACGCTCTGAATATTCTAAATATTCTAAATTCCTTGGATTCTGAAAATAATGACAATTTATGAACTTCTATATGCTGTAAAGTCTATGATTCCTCTACATTTTCTGAAATTATTTTAATAGTCTGAATTCCTTGAATTCTCTGAATTCCTTAAATTCTCTGAATTACTTGAATTCTCTGAATTCCTTCAATTCTCTGAATTCCTTGAATTCTCTGAATTCCTTGAAATCTTTGAATTCCTTGAATTCTTTGAATTCCTTGTATTTTCTGAATTCCTTTAATTCTCGAAATTCCTTGAATTCTATGAATTCCTTGAATTCTATGAATTCCTTGAATTCTATGAATTCCTTGAATTCTCTGAATTCCTTGAATTCTTTGAATTCCTTGAATTCTCTGAATTCCTTGAATTCTCTGAATTCCTTGAATTCTCTGAATTCTTTTAATAGTATGAATTCCTTGAATTCTCTGAATTCTTTTAATAATATGAATTCCTTGAATTCTCTGAATTCTTTTAATAGTCTGAATTCCTCGAATTCTCTGAATTCCTTGAATTCTCTGAATTCTTTGAATTCCTTGAATTCTAGGAATTCCTTGAATTCTAGGAATTACTTGAATTCTAGGAATTCTTTGAATTCTATGAATTCCTTCAATTCTCTGAATTCTTTGAATTCTCTGAATTCCTTGAATTCCTTGAATTTTCTGAATTTATTGAATTCTCTAAATTCTTTAAATAGTCTGAATTCCTTGAATTCTCTGAATTCTCTGAATTTCTTGAATTCTCTGAAGTTCTTGAATTCTCTGAATTCCTGGGCTATTCACAAGTCCCTAATACTCTGAATAACCTAAATATTCTAAATTCCTTGGATTCTGGAAATTTATGAAAATTTCTGAATTTCTATATGCTCTAAAATCTTTGATTTTTCTACGTTTCCTAAAATCCTGTAATATTCAAATTTTCTAAAAGTTTCTGAATTCCTCGAAAATTCTGAATTCTTTGAAAAGTATAAATTTCTTGAATTCTGTAAAGTCATGAAAATCTCTTAGTTCTTCATTTATTGGAATATTCTGAATTTCCCGAATTCCTAGAATATTCTGCATTCATAACATTCCTTGAATTCTCTATTTCTCTTAAATTACTTTAATTCTTTTTAGTTCCTTGTAATTTTCAAGTTTCTTAAATTTCCTGAATTCATTGAATTCCAAAAATGCTCTAAAGTCTCAGAAATGCTCTCAATTGCCTGCATTCCTGGAATATTCGAAATTCCTTGAATATTGCTTTTTTTTAATATTCTAAATTCCTTGAATTATCTGAATTCCTGATATTTTTAAATATTTTGAATTCTCCGTATTTCTAAAATATTTTGCATTCCTAAGATATCTCAAACTCTCTAATTTCCTGGAATTGCTTCAATTCTTTTAAATCCCTCATATATTCCGTGTTTCTGAAATTCATTGAATTTTTAGAATGCTCTGAATTCCCTGAAATTTTCTTAATTTCTTAAATTCTTGAAATATTCTAAATTCCTTGAATTTTCTAATTTGTCTGAATGCTCTGAATTTCTTGTATTTCTGATTATTCTGAATTCCATGAATTCCCGAATTTCTTCATTTTTTCGAAATTCCTTCAAATTCTTTGCATTATTTTGAAGTCCTTAGAATTTTCAAGACGTTAAAGTTTGAAAAAGATATTTTTATAAGCAAGCTAATTTTAAGATTGAAAAATGAAAAAAATTATTGCATTGCTTTCAAAAATATCTTCATGTGGCTTATGTCATCAGCAAATCGGGCAATCAACAAACATACACTAAACAAAAAATGCAGTAATTGTTGAATTAATGCTTTAAAAAACAAGCAAAAGGAACCTCATCGATATATTTTCGAGAGGAATGGAATGGTTCCGTTCATTTTTTAATCCGAAAATTATTTCGTTTATAACAATTCCAGACGTATTAAAAGTGATGTATTTGTTTAAAAAATTATTTCGGCAAAAAAACAAAAAATCCGCATTGAAATCTTTCGGAGACGAATCTAAAGGAGTGTTTTTTATGTTTTTACACGATCATTAGTTTTTTTTAAATTAATTACACAACTTTGAAATCAATATCCGTAGCAGAATTCAAGGTCAGAGAGAATAATCAATAATAAAATCAGGACTCTTAAATTATTATTATCATTATTATTATTTCGAAGTCACTATATATACAATTTAAAATTAGAATGAAATCGAAATAAAATATTACTAGTTAATTATACTTTATCATGAAAGTGACTAAAAAAAATATTCTCTTTCTGTGTGTAAGTATATGAATTAATCAAAATTATTTACTACCGCAGGATCACTTAGTTTGGATTTATCGAAAATGCCGAAGGGAAGCTCGAATCCGAAAAACTGCACTTTGAAGCTAATGGATCCAGATTCACCGACTGTTAATTTATTTAAAATTAGGAGGGCGAAAGCTTGGTGGCCTTTTACCGCTAGTATGAGCACAGGAAAACACGTTCAGGCTGTGAGAAAAAAATTAATTAATAATTAACTATAAAAATGAATGAATTAATTTATTCACTTTTTCCAAAATAAATCTCCTACGTCACTTAATTCTATTATTATTATTTTTTTTTATTATTATTATACCGTTAAGCCAAATCTCCTTTGGGGTAAGCGTGACTCATTCGGTTCTAGTCAGGGATCAGTCGAGAAAACTGAGCGAGAAAATTTGTCTCGACGGTATAGAGGGTAAGGGGGGGGGGGGGGGGGCATGTTAGATTATTCTAGAATTCTCGTCTTGTTTCTTTAAATAACAACTTAATTCCGAAAAACTGATTTTACCCAGTTCGCTGATCAATCTTTTTTAGCAATCACCCCAGGTGATCTTATTTATATGGCTTTTTATAAGTTTATTTATAACGTCAGTCCCACCAAACGAGTTATGCTTGGTCTGTATTGTATACTGAGGAGAGCAATAACATGTTCGTCATCTGCAAAATTTCTATATTATTCAAATTAAAAATTATAACATTACATACGCAGTTCTGACACAGCTTAAGTTTTGAGGCCTGAAATCGAAAGTTATTTTTTTGCTTCAAAAGCTTAAATTCTAAAATATTTCGCATTCAGCGAAATATCGAAAGCTTTGATCTGCAGTTTTAAATAAAAAATGTATTATATAAGTATTCAATTATAATTTTAAATTAAAAAATTCTAAATTATTTGAATTCAATTTTTGAAAATTTTCAATAAAACTTTTTTTATATAAAAATATCATTATGAATTACTTTGTTTAAATACTAAGCTTACTTATAATATAAAAAGTTTTAGAAGTAGACATTAAAAATTGAGTTATTATTTAATTGAAAATGTTCTAAAATATTAAAATATTGCAGTCTACTTGGGAAAAAACAATTTCGAATTAAAAGGCTTAAAATAATTGAACAATTGTAAAAATTGGAATTATACATTGCAGTCTTGTATATTCTTTTTTTTCAATGTGATATTTTTAAACTTTTAAATTTTTAGTTAAAGATTTACAATAATTTATCATTCACAACTAAAAAATGTTTATTTGAAACTTACAATAATAAACAATAATTCTAATTAAATTCAACTCAAAAATTGTGTTTGCAATTTTTGTTTTGATCGCTAAATTTTCAATTTTTGCCTTCCAGTTTTATTGCTGCGATCAAAATAATCAACTTAGTTTAGTTTTTTGGCATTTCTTAGCATTATTTTTTTTTATATTTCCTACTTAAAAGCACATTTTCCATTTTGAATTTTTTTTAAATAATTGAATTCTAAAGGCTCATAAATTATAAATTATAATTTGATATGATTTATGTAATAACAATTTAAAGTTAAATATCTGAATATTTAAAATTAAGAATTAGAAATGTTTAATTATTAACGTCTGAACGCTTTTAATTAAAAACAATAAGATTTTAATTTATTTCAATATAAAATAATCCAATTTTCAATATTAAAATTTGAAAATATTTAACTTAGAACGCTTTTAAATCGTATTATTTCCGAGATTTTAATCACAAATCATCGAATTTCTATATTCTTTAATCAAAAATAAAATATTTTAATAAAATAGTTCAACTTTTTTAGGTAAAAATGATAGAGTTTCAACACTTTAAATAATAATGCTGTCCAATTTTTAAAAATTTCGTCTGAAACTTTTTCATTTTGAGAGCTCCTGGGTTAACATTTTTCAATATTACGCGCGTTCATTTTTAATTATTTTATTTCAAATGCCTTTATTTATTACTTTTTGTTCAGTTAGCAATATTGCCCTTTTTATAGCAATTTTAGATCATCTAAAATTGTTTGAATTCAAAGGTTTAAGAACAAAATCGTTCATTATTTTATTTTTTAAATTTAAAACGCTTTCTACTTGAATGTTTTTTCATTTTAATGATTCTTATTTAAATTTTGTTATCAGGAAACATTTTTTTAAATAATTAAATTTCAAAGTGTAACAGTCGAATTTTATTTTATTGTAAACGATTTAAAAGACGTTAAATTATATATTTTTCTATGGAATAAAAATTTGAAATGCTAATAATTCAGAAGCTTTGACTTTAAAACTTTTAATTTTGTTTTCCATTATAAATTTTCAAATTTGACTAGCTTTGAATTAAAATTTACTTAGATTTAAAACGTTTTATTAAAACATTATTTAATCCTGAACTTTTTTAATTAGAAATCATTCAATTGTGAAATTCTTATATTTAAAATAAAACTGATTAATTTGTCATGCTTTGAATGATAGATGATACAATTTTAACTCCTTTTTAACGAAGCTGTCCAATTTTAAAATTTTTTTGCTTAAATTTTTTTATTTTTGGGTGCTTGTGATTTCAAATTATCCAACGACAATCGTGTTCAGTTTAAAACTATTCTATTTTAAAGTATTTTCTTTGCAAATTATATCAATTTTAGCTTACATAAAATTCTTTTATTTTGGAAGTTTCATATAAAAAATGGTGCCTTTACTCAAAGTAAAAAAGTCGATTTTTGCAATTTCTGAAAATAGAGGTCCTAAGTCGGCACCCCCTAGTCGTAAGTCGGGACATTATTTTTCCGCTCAAATGCAAAAAAATAGCAGGTTACGTAATATTTAAGACAAAATAGACAAATTTAAGCCATTTAGTGAGTGACATGGAATTAAAAAACAGAAAAATAAAATAACACAAACAAAATCACAAGCAGAAAAATGTGCCGACTCAGGACCACCTGTCTGGTGCCGACTCAGGAACACTACGAATGTTTACACATTCCATGCTATTACGTACACAAAAAAATCAAGTAACAAATAAAACTAGCAAAAAAAACAAAAACAACAACAAATCAAGACAAGAAACATGCAGTCAAAACCCAACCAAACTAAATATAAACAAACAAGAGACGAGTGACATGGAATTGAAAAACAGAAAAATAAAATAACACACAAATAATAAGAAATGCACAAAATGTGCCGACTCAGGACCATCTGTTTGGTGCCGACTCAGGATCGCTAAGAATGTTTACACATTCAATGTTATTAAGTACACGAAACAAATCGAACAGCAAATAAAACAAGAAAAAAAACAAATAAAAGCAAGAAAAACAACAACAAATGAAGACAAGCAACATGCAGCTATAATTCAACCGAACTAAAAAGAAACAAACAAGAGACAAGTGACATGGAATTGATACACAGAAAAATAAAATAACACACAAATAAAAACAGAAGCAAAAAAATGTGTCGACTCAGCACTACCTGATTGGTGCGGACTCAGGATCACTACGAATGCTTACACATTCCATGCTATTACGTACAAGAAAAAAATCAAGCAACAAATAAAACAAGCAAAAAACAAAAAAGCAAAAAACAAAGCAAATAAAAAAAACAGCAACAAATCAATACAAGCAAAATGCAGTCAAAACCCAAACAAACTAAAAAGAAACGAGCAAGAGACGAGTGACATGGAATTAAAAAACAGAAAAATAAAATAACACACAAATAAAAACAGAAGCAAAAAAATGTGCCGACTCAGGACCACCTGTTTGGTGCCGACTCAGGATCACTACGAATGCTTACACAGTCTATGCTATTACGTACACGTAACAAATCAAGCAACAAATAAACATAGAAAAAAAAAGCTGAAAAAAGCTAAAAAAACAACAAATCAAGACAAGCAACATGCATTTAAAACCCAACCTATCTAGAAAGAAACGATTAAGAGACGAGTGAAATGAAATTAAAAAACAGAAAAACAAAATAACACAAATGAAAACACAAGCAAAAAATTGTTCCGACTCAGGACCATCTGTTTGTTGCCGACTCAGGATCACTACGAATGTTTACACATTCAATGCTATTACGTGCACGAAACGAAACAAACAACAAATAAAACAAGAAAACACAAAAAAAGCAAAAAAACAAAGGAAAGGAAAAAAACAACAACAAATCAAGACTAGCAACATGCAGCTATAACTCAACCGATCTGAAAAGAAACGAAAAAGGGACATGTGACATGAAATTGAAAAATAGAAAAATAAAATAACACGCAAATAAAAACAGAAGCAAAAAAATGTGCCGACACAGTACCACCTGTCTACTGCCAACTCAGGATCACCACGAATGTTTACACATTACATTCTATTACGTACAGAAAAAACATCAAGTAACAAATAAAACTAGCAAGCAAACAAAAAAATAAAAAAAACAACAAATCAAGACAAGCAATATGCATTTGAAACCCAACCAAATTAAAAAGACACGAACAAGAGACGAGTGGCATGGAATTGAAAAACAGAAAAATAAAATAACACGCAAATAAAAACAGAAGCAAAAAAATGTGCCGACACAGGACCACCTGATTGGTGCCGACTCAGGATCACTACGAATGTTTACACATTCCATGCTATCACGTACACGAAACAAATCAAGCAACCAATAAAACAAGCAAAAAACAAAAAAACGAAAAAACAAAGCAAAGCAAAAAACAACAACAAATCAATACAAGCAACATGCAGATATAACTCAACCGATCTAAAAAGAAACGAACAAGAGACAAGTGACATGAAATTAAACACAAAAAAATAAAATAACAGAAATAAAAACACAAGCAAAAAAATGTGCCGACTCAGGACCACCTGTTTGGTGCCGACTCAGGATCACTATGAAAATAGAACTTATCAGGGGAAAGCTCACAGAAGCAAATACACGTAATCGATTAGACTTTTTAAAAGTGAAAACGAAAGTGGAAATTGTCAGCATAAATTGCGTCCATGTCTACCAACCTGACATACGACAGAATAGTTAAGCCGACATGCGCGTCATCTCTGAGAAAAACAAAGGTCCTGACTCAGCCGACATTGCCGACTTAGGACCACTGCCCTAATTATAGTTTCATAGATACTTTAAAGTTAATGTTAAATAATATTTTTAATCATGGATTTTTTACTTTCTATTTTTTAACTGCTAATGAAAAAAGATAAGTTACTTCTAGTTTATCTAGTTGCTCTAGTCTATCGAATTTGCAATAATTGCAAAAGTTTTATCTTGTTACAGGGGAAAGTAGAAATGGAAATGATATTAGTATCCAGCCTGGAAGCTGAGGAGCAACCAGTGGGAAAAGGAAGAAATGCTCCTGAACCTCTACCTACTCCAGAGTAAGCTTTTTTGCAGGAGAAAACTGCTCCTTATTAATTTTTTAGCAACTTCCATCTGCTATCACAATCTTACGTTTATATCCAACCTTCGAAACTTTTCACCAGAATGTAAATTTTTAAGAGCATTAGTTTCAAAGTGCTAATTAAACCTCCCTGAGAGATGGTGTTAATTCCGCAGAGTGAAGTTTAAAAGTAGACATTACTAAACACTTTACACACCCTCAGTTATAAAGTTAGAATTTTATGGAATAAAAAAGAACTTCTGGAGAAGAAAAGAACTCTTTTCATCCATTAATCGGAGATAAAACAAAGCTATTTTTCTGTTTTTGAGCCAGTAAAACATTCATCAGTTTGAAAACGATGATTAAAGGTTTTATAA
Source organism: Druon quercuslanigerum (assembly GCA_010014905.2). NCBI lineage: Eukaryota > Metazoa > Arthropoda > Insecta > Hymenoptera > Cynipidae > Druon > Druon quercuslanigerum. The sequence continues at coordinate 13,989 of JAAAKG020038235.1, forward strand.
CTGAAAAAATTTTAAGGGTCAACCATATAAATTTGGAAATTTCGGGTCCCTAATTAGCCTCTATTAGTTTAAAAATGAACTATTTGGATTAAAATTTATGACTTTTATTGACAGTTAATATTTTTATTGAAAACTAATGTTCTTGGTAGAAAAATAATTTCTAGATTGAAAATTTGAATTATTGTTTTAAAAATCGTCTTTTTTTTCTAGAAAATTGGTCTTTTCAGTTGGAAATCCAAATTTGTCTTTCGAAATCATTATTTAAAAAAATATATTTTTCTTGCTCGCAAAGTCATTTATTTTGCTTGAAAAGTCGTTTCGTTCGTTAAAAATTGAAGCACTTCGTTAAACACATTTTTTATTTAAAATTAATTTTTATGTTTGAAACTCGACTTTTTGGTGGAAAATTAATCTTCTTATTGAAAATTTATTTTCTTTAGTTTAACATTTATGATTTTTGGTTAGAATTTTAATTATTTTGTTCAAATTTTTTTTTTATTCAAAATTTTTTCAAACTGTAAATTAAACTATTTCATTTTGGCATATAATTTTTTTATTTGGAAATTAATATTTTTTTATGAAAATTCAACTATTTTATTGAATTTTTTTTTGTATAAAATTTTATTTTTAACTTAAAAATTGAGTAATTCCCTAAAGATTTAATTTTTTTTTAAATTCAACTTTTTTTTATTTGAGATTGAAATATTTTTTGGTTAGAATATCAACTATTCAATTTTTCGTTGAAAACTTATATATTTTAGTTCAAAGTCATAATAGTTGTTAAAAAATAATATCTCTTGATAAAGATACATTACTTTTGTTTAAAATTCTTCTCTATGGCTGAGAATTCAACTATTCTGTAGAAAATTTCGTTTTCCTTTTGGTTGAAAATTAATTTTTTTCTACAGAAAATTTTTTTATTCCATATTTGGTTGAAATTTTTATTCTTTTTTAGTTAAAAATTGACTTTTTCTATTGCACGTGGTACATATTCTTGGGAATTTTTATTTTCCTCTAAAAATTTTAGTATTTTAATTTCGGTTTAAAATTAGTTTGTTTTTTAGTTGAAAATGGAGCAATTTGGTTGCAAATTCGGTTTATGTCAGTTTTACTTGAAAATTTTCCTTTCTATTAGAAACTTAATTCTCTTGTTAAGAAACTCACGATTTAAATGAAAAATGATGTATTTTATTTAAAACTGATCTCTTTCGTTTAAAAATTAATATTTTTTGTTGAAAAATAATTTCTGGATTAAAAATTTGACTAATTATTTTAGAAATCGTCTTTTTTTTCTTAAAAATTGATCGTTTAAGTTAAAAATGCAAACGGTCTTTCGAAATTGACATTTCTTATAAAATTTTTCTTTTTTTTTGCAAAGTAATCTATTTTTTTCGAAAACTTATTTCCTTGCTTTAAAATTTAACTGCTTTTCAAAAACACTTATTTTAGTTAAAAATTAATTTTTCATTTGAAAACTCGACTTTTTAGTACAAAATTAATCTTCTTTTATGAAAATTCATCTTCCCAGGTTGAACATTTATCATTTTTGTTTAAAAAATAAGGTTTGTTGTTCAACCCGATTTGTTTCAAAAAGTTTTTAAACTGAAAATTAAACTATATCATTTTAGGTTAAAGTTTTGTTGAGTTGCAAATTCATTTGCTTTAAATTGAGTAGTACACTAAAAATTTCTCGTTTTTGTTTAAATTCAACTGTTTTTTTAATTTAGTGCTAAAATATTTTAGGTTGGAATATCAACTATTTAATTTTTCGTTGAAAATTCATATTTTTTGTTTCATAGTTATAATACTGTTTAAAAGGTAATGTTTTTTGTTAAAGATACATTAACTTAGTTAAAATTCATCTCTATAGCTTAAAAGTGAAACTATTTTATAGAAAAGTTCGTTTTTTTTATTCAAAAACTAATCTTTTCTACCGAAAATTCAAATATTCCATGTTAAGTTGATTTTTTTTTTAATTTTTAGTAGAAAATTAACTTCTATTGTAGAAAATTGTACAAATTCTTGGGAATTTTAATTTTTCTCTGAAAATTCTTGTAATCCATTTTCGTTTATAAATTAGTTTTTTTTTTATTTTAAAATTATGCAGTTTGGTTAAAAGTTTGTTTTCCATCAGTAGAAAGTTTCCAATTTTTTTCTATGTATGCTTTGAAGATTTGCCTTTCTGGTAAAAGCTTAATCTTTTTGTTTGAAAACTCATCATTTTGGTTGAAAATTTAATTTTAATTTGGTGGGAGTACTTTCTTATCAATTTATCATTTATAAAAATGCAGATTTAGAGAGAATCTAAATAAAATGAATTAAGCTTTATTTGAATACAGCCAAAATTATTATTATAATTCCAAGAGGTAAAAAAATTGTAATAAATTAAAAAGAATTTATAAAAATTAATGTCAATTCAAGTAAATTAAGAAGAATCTAATTTTTCCTAAGGCAACTAAATAAAGTAGGGTTGAAATAAGAGGAGAAGAATTATATTAAATTTAAATAATCTGTATTTAACTTGAGACGACAGCTAATTCAGTAAGTTATTAGCAACAAGTTTTTGTATTTCAATTATTCTTTTTCACCTTAGTAGGATTTAAAGAAAAATTAATTTAAATGTTTCTCGTAAATGGTTCCAAGTTTTAGAATATTTTTTTATCAATTCAAGACCTCTTAAATTCCTAAAAATATTTTTAGCTGACTCTAAAATTTCGAAATTTTTTAAAAATTATTCAAATTGTAAAAAATTGTCTTAAAAGTCTTTAAAAAAGCTGCATAAAAAATCTTTTATAGTTTTTTTACTCCTTTTCGAAATTGAACGAAATTTAAAAAAATGTTTAGAAATTTTTTTCAGTCTTTTTCAATTTTCTCTTACAGTTAACTTATCGAAATAAAAAAAGCAAAAAATCATTTTGGATCGTTTAAAGACTTTAAATTATCTCATAAATGTACTCAAATTTGTTCAAATTTGTTCAATTTGCTCTTAAAATCTATTGAGGATTCCTGAATCGGCGATCAGAGCTCTTGTAGCTCTGGACTACCCACTATTATTGGGGGTTGGCAGGATTACCTTCAGGGTGACACAAAGGGAACCCAGAAGCATCTGGATATGCCCCGGCTTTGCCTTTCAATGGCTGAGACGTAAAACTCCATGATGCAGATTAATTTGCACCACCGCAAAGGCGCCTATGCAGTTCTAGCCAGACGCATGTCTTACACTATACGGTGTAAGAGAGCACAAATATCAATGATAAAGGAAGAGACTTATTCGAGTATCTAGCGGGCACTGACATGTATATTCTGAATCGAGGTGATGCTCCCGCATTTCAGGTTAAAAACAGGAGTGAGGTTCTCGATCTGATTCTATGCTTGAAGTGGCTGAGGAGCAGGGTAGCGGACAGAAGTGTCTCTTATGAGGAGTCGCTTTCGAATAAAAAATATATCTTGTTTCAGCTAAAACTAGAAAAACCAGATGTTTCAAAAATCAGAAACCTTAGAAATACACTTTAGGACACATATAAGGAGGAACTCAGAGGAAGGCTAGTGTAGTTTCCCACAAATTAGGGCAGAATAGATGAGCTAGAGCACGCTGCGTATGAGAAAAATGGTTGTACAAGCACAATTAAGTCTAGGAAAGGAGCTGAATCGTGGAGTACCCACTTTGAGAAACTCCGCAAAAAGACAAGAGCATTTTGCAATTGGGCAAATAAAACTAAATTGCCTTTCGACTGGGACATCTATAAGATGGCGTAGTGTGAACACAATAAAAATATAAGAAGGTATAACAGGAACACTGGAGGGGCCTCTGTGAGGAATTGAGAGATATTCGGGAAACAGCAAGGCTCGATAAGATCCTAGCGAAAAACTCGGAAGCTTACCTTGGGCTAATAAAGCTAAAAAATGACGAGTTTGCTGAAGTCAAAGAAGCAACAATGAATCACCAGATGGAAGTCCACTTCCCGGGGTTTCAGCCCAATCCAAACTGACCTGATGGAGAAAGACTTGGGCCAAAAGGTGAGCAAGGCCGATCAGAATTTCGCCTCAAAGGTTATAGACAACTAAAGGATGGAATGGGCTTTGGGTTTCTTCTGCCCTTTTAGGCAGATGGCATCTACACAGCGCTTTTACAAGAAGGCTTGGAATTTGTCATTGCTCCACTGACGAGGTTATTTAGGGCAAGCATTGCTCAAAAGCATGTGTTGTCCGCATGGAAGGACGGTAGAGTGGCCTATGAAAGAATGGCCTTTATTCCCAAGCCTGGGAACAAGGGATACACTGCTGCAAAAGTTTTCAGACCGATCAGCCTAACGTCTTTTATTCGAAAGAATTTGTAGAGTCTCGTCGAGAGATATATTAGGTATGAGGTATTATCGACCTTATCGCTGCAAAGAGGGCAGCATGCTTTTCAGACAGGCTGCTCGGTAGAAACAGCACTCCATGCTGTTGTAGCAAAATTGGAGCAGCAGTAGAGCAAGAGTGGTATGCTGTGGGTACGTTCTTGGATACAGAGGGTGCCTTCAGTAATACTCCTCCAAAGGTCATCTGTCGAGAGTCTATAAGGTGTGGTGTGCTAATCTAGCTGGTAAGCTGGATAAGTAGCATACTACGCCGAAGTAGACTCACAACCAGATAGGGTGAAGGCCTAATTGAAGGAGTAGGGCCACGGGGGTCTACAGGAAGTGTCCTGTCGCCCGTCTTATGGAGCATGGCAGTAGTTGTTCTCCTTCGTAGGCTTAATAAAGAGGGGTCTTATAGTCAGGGACAGGTGGATGACTTCTTAATCCTAGTGAGGCGGGCTCATCTGGAAACTTTGATAAGCTCTCGGTAAATCCGATAAAGACCAGAATGGAGACCTTTACGAGAAATTACCAGATGCCGAAAGTTGACTTTCCTGTTTTTTGCAGTGGGAGGCTGACGTTTTTAGAGTCGATTAAATATATGGGAGTATTCCCAGATAGGAAACTTAACTGTGCAAAGCACCTGGAGACTCAGTGCAGGAAATTTGTAAGGACTGTTTGGATGTGTAGGAGAGCTTTTGAATTGGTGTGGGGAGTATGGCCTTAAATGCTTGCATGGCTTTACACCGCTGTCCTTAAGGGGGGAGATACCTTTAGAATTTCCAAAAAATCCATTTTTTTTTTATTTTATATTTTGAATATATAATATGTT
>JAAAKG020038246.1:0-19160 GCA_010014905.2 Druon quercuslanigerum
CAGATCCGCCTTACCGATACGCTGCGTTTGAATTTCCCAAAATGCACGAGCACGAACCCGAGCTGACCCGACATCACCAAGGACGATCTAGCTACTCCTCAAATTTATTTGGGTTTGAGATCTCGAGTTACATTAGGTCAATTAGGCCTCGTGTAAAGCCGAAAATGCACGAGCAGGAACCCGACCTCTCGCGACTTTACGAATGATGATCTATAGCTTTAACTGCTCCTCAAATTTATTCAGGGTTGAATATCTCAAGTTACCTTAGAAGAATTAGAATTAGACTTATTGCGAAGAGAAAAATATAATTGATTTTATGTAAATAGATATAGAAGACATGATTTCAGGGTCTACAATGCTTCAAATTTAGTGCTACATGTCTTAGTCATATTTTTAGTAAAAAATGAATTTTTAACAAATAAAAAACGAATTTTTTATTGATAAATTTTAAAACTAAGAAACTTTTAAAAAAAAATACATTTTTAACTGAAAATTTTAGTTTAGGCTGAAGTTTGCAGCTGAAAAAATTAATTTTGACCACAAAAATGCGAAGTTTCAAACAAAGAAATTAATTTTTAATTTAAAAAAATTAATTTAAAAAAAAATGTCAACAAAATTGTTTAATTTTCATATGTAGAAACGAATTTAGAACTAAAACAATAATTCTTTGATAAAAAATGGAACTTTTAAGGAAAAAATTAATTTTGAAGTAGACAAAATAAGTTTTTAGCCAAAAATAAAACCGTTAATTTTTTAATAAAAAAATTAATTTTGAATAAAAAAAACAATTGAGTGTAAAACAAAATAGTAAGAGTTTCAACCAAAGAAATGAATTCAAAAACAAACAAAAAAATATTATTAAAAAAAAGTCGAAATTGCAAAAAAATACATGAATTTTCAGTATGTACTTGAATTTTCAACTAAAAAAGTAATGTTTCAAAGATAATTTGTATAGTTAAATTTTTAGGTAAAAAATAATTATCAACCCTACAACATCAACCTTTCAACACATTATTTAAATTTTCAAAATTTTCAAATTAAATTTGAAAACAAATAATTTAATTTTTACCGAAAACAGAAATTCAAAATTTTAAACAAGAACAATTTTTTTTTACAAAAAAGATCAATTTTCAATGAAAACTGGTTAGTTTATCAGTTTAACAATAAATTTACAACTAAACACTTTTCAGCAAAATAGTTTAATTTCCAAAAAAGTACATGAACTTTCAAACATGTTATACCAAAAGAAAAGAAGTTTTACCAAAAATGCATATTTATCCAAAGAAATAAATTATTAATTAAAATAAATAAATTTATGAACAAGTACAATAATTTTATAAAAAAAAGATTAAATTTTTACTGAGGAAGGTCAATTTTCCAGCGGAAAAAAATACAACAAATTTTGTACAAAATTGTTACATTTTCAAATAAAACAATTTTAAATTAAATAAATTGAACTAAAAATGATAGTTAAATTTCCAGCTTAAGAAAATGGTTTTTTAACAACAAAAGATATGAATTATCAACCAAAAAATAAATTTTCAAACGAGAATAATAATTTTTTATATTAAAAAAGATGAATTTTCAACTCGAAAAGATGATAAAAAAAAATTTCAACAAAATCGTTAAATTTTCCAAGTTTAAAAATGAACATTGAAACTAAAAAATAAGAATTATACTTAATTGAAAAAAATGACATTTTTAAATAAAAAATATATTCTAAAAATATGTTCATTAGGCATAAAGGTGCTACAAATACTTAGCTTTCGAATTGTTTTTTTCTTTTAAAATCATGAGATATCTCTTTATAAAATAAATTGTGCTGAATTTACTTTACAATTATTTACAATCAATTTCCAATTTTAATTTTTTTACAATTAAAATAAAGTTGTAAAAGCTAAATTTTGTAATGTTGAGGTCAGTATTTTTAGATATTATAGATTTTGTAAGGATTTCATATACAAGAAAATAAGAATTATCAGTTTGTTTCTAAATTTATATAATTATATAATTATTATAAGATTTTTTAAGAAAATTAATCAAAGATTTTCGAATGTATCAGATGTGTCAGGAAAGATTTTAAAGAAATTTTTTGATTTTATAGGATTTAAAAAATATTATAAAAATTTCTTATCTATTCAGAATGTCTTAAATTCTGCAAGATATAGGCATCTGTCTAGAGTTTTTATCATAAATTTTAAAAATCATTTAAAATGGAAAAAAAATTCCTGTAATCTTCTAAATCTTTTGAAGCTTTTTAAGTTTATCCTATGTTTCCCAAACCTTAATTTACTTTCTAAATAACTTTCTAATTTACTATATTATTTAGTTTTTTTAAACTTTTCTTCTCAGGAAATTGTTTGATGTGTTTAAAAATCTTCTTTAATTTTTTTGAAAATACATGTTTGAAAATAAAAAATAATTAAAAATTTGCCTGAATTTCGTTGATTCTGCAAAATAAAAAATGGCCTTTAAAGTTTTTCAGATTCTTCGAGAATTTTTAAAATCTTTTGCAATGTCTTGAAATGTATTGAAATCATCTTTTAAAATTAATTTTTTTAAAATGAAAAATGATTTTAATAATTCCTAGAAACCTAAAAGATATTTTTTTCATTTTCGTGAAACTTTACAACATTTTTGTAAAATCTTTACAAGTTTTAATTATTTTTCAATCTTTTTAAAATTTCTGAAATCTCTTAAACTTACTCAAATTTGAAAGTATATTTTTAAAGCAGCATACACGTAAAAAAATATTGTACGTACTTTTAAAAAAGTTTAGGAAATAATAAAAAATAAGTTGGTCAAAATAAGTTCCCATCCTGAATAATCAAAAATGTTTCGTCATTTTTTTTTAATTTTCTTTTAAAATTAATTTTAAAACAATCATTTAAGTTTTTCCTAAGAAGATACTTTCATTCTCTTGACACCAGCCAGTTAGCCACCGAAAACGAATCGTGAGGTCGGGTTCATGCTCGGGCATTTTCGGCTCTGCAAGAGGCTGGCCTACGCAACATGTAGCAGAGCCGACTCACCGACACGCTGCGTTTGAAAGTGTTTCTTTCTCCCATATGGGAGAGAGGTGGGGGCCGAAAAATCCCACGCTTCTAATACAAATTCAAGTTGGCTTTCCGTCCTCCTGGATTCTTAAATAAGACTTGATTGGCCAATCAGGTGCGTCCTGTCTCCAGGGTGGGGCGCTCTGGACAATAACAGATATCGCCGAGAGTATACATATGAACAACGTAACCTGATACCTCAGTTTCAAGTCAGCCCTGAAGAAGTGGACTGCGATGCTCATGGAACGTCGGCAAAATTTGTAATTTTGTACAGGATTGAAACCCGAAATATCTCTTTTATCATTTATAACAGTGTCGTCACAAACTTTAGTTCCTGCTTATTTCGCTCATCCATAAATTTCATCAGGCTGTTTATGATTGTCGTAGAACAAGAGCTCGGGGATAATCGTCGCTCTTCATAATGTTTATATGGTTGACGAGGCTCGATTCCCTCGCAATTCGAAGTTTTTAATGGGGGATTACATCGTTTTGGTACCAAAGAGGTCGCTATAATTGAATCGGGTCCTCTCTATCATCTATTGTACCGGCAGAATGTCTATGCATGCACCGCGGATAGGGAAGCGATGCATATTCAAAATCCAGCCGCGGGCAGCCAGGCGGGGACGGTCGTGTGTCTCTTGACTCTCTTGTTTTTGAGCTCTCGTGAACACACCCGAGAGAGTAAATTCAGTTACTTCATTTGAAATCATCCCCACCCCCGCACCCCCTATTTGACCCGGTACCCTCTCTCCGCGCATTCTCCACGTTTTAACCCCTCGGTGTATGTCCGAGGTTATGAATTTTAATGGCTTTACGCCGCCACGTTGCCAAGAGGGAAAGGCCGACAGGCAAAAATGGCATAGACGAGTTTTTCGCTCGACAAATTGTCGATGGATTAGATTAGAGAGAAAAATTCCGCTGCTGCTTGATGCTCAACATTTTTTCAATCGGTGTGTCGCTTAGAGCGAGTAACGGGGAAAAATGAGTCAAAATTCAATCCCTTTTTCTGCTTGATAAATTAAGATCAAACCGAAAACAACTACGGTAAAAAAGTTTGGTCCATTCCAACTTTACTTGTATAATTAAGTGCAATTAAATTAATTAATTGAATTCATTAAATAGGCGAATCCTAAACCCTAAAACCCTAACCCTAAAAAATTATAGGGATAATCCGTCGGATATCCCACGAGTCAAAAATCAATAAGACACAAGGACATCCTTAATATAATTACGATATCCCCAATATAATTATGATATCCCCCAGATATCCACGATATCTCTAATTTATCCAAGATATCCCTGAGACACCTTACATATCCAGGATATCACCCAAACATCTATAATCTCTCTATTATATCCAAGACATCCAGGATATCACCCAGACATCCAGCATATCACCAAGGCATCCAGTAAATCCCCAATATAATCCGGTTATCACCAATATAATCAGGATATCCCCAAGGAATCTAGGATATCCCCCAGATATCTATGATATCTCCCAGATATCCATTATATCTCCAATATATCCAAGATATCACTGAGACATCCAAGATATCCAGGATATTACCAAGACATCCAGCACATCACTAGGACATCCAGGGTATCCCTAATGTAACCAAGATATCCCCGATATAATTAGGGTATCCCCAAGTTACCTAGTATATCCCCCAGATATCCATGATCACTCGAATTTATCCAATATATCCCTAAGACACGCAAGATATCTAGGATATCACCAAGACATTTATAATATTCCTGATGTATCCCAGATATCCGGGATATCACCTAGACATCTAGCTTGTCACCAAGCCATCTAGGACATCCCCAATATAATCAGGATATCTCCAAGGCATCTTAGGTATCCTCTAGGCATCTACGATATCTCTCAGATATCTATAATATTCCCCAGATATCCACAATATCTACAAATTATCCAAGACATCCAAGATATCCAGGATATCACCAATACATCCAGCATATCAGTGGGACATCCAGGACTTCCCCAATATAACTAGGATATCCCCAATATAAGTAGTATATCTTCAATTTATTTAGGATATCCCCAAGGCATCTAATATATCCACTAGATATCTACTATATCTCCAATTTATCCAAAATATCCCTAAGACAATCAAGATATCCAGGATATAACCCAAACATGTAGGATATCACCACGACATCCAGGACAACCCCAATATAATCAGAATATACCCAAGGCATCTAAGATATCTCCCAGATATCTAGGATGTCCCTTATATATCCACTGTATCTCCAATTTATCCATGATATTTATGATGCCACCAAGACATCCAGCATATCACTAAGACATCCTGGACATCCTCAATATAATTACGACATCCCCAATATAATTAGGATATCCCCCAGATATCCACTATATTTCCAATTTTTTGAAGACATCCAAGATATCCATGATATCACCAATACATACAACATATCAGTGAGACATCCAGGACTTCCCCAATATAACTAGGATATCCCCAATATAAGTAGCATATATTCAATTTAATTAGGATATACCCAAGGCATCTAAGATATCCCCCAGATATCTACTATACCTCCAATTTATTAAGGATACCTCCAATTTATCTGAAATATCCCTAAGACGATTAAGATATCCAGGATATAACCCAGACATCAAGCATATAACGAAGGCATCCAAGATATCCACAATAAAATCAGGATATCCCCAAGGCATCTAAGATATCCCCCAGATATCTACTCTATCTCCAATTTATCCAGGATACCTCCAATTTATCCAAAATATCCCTTAGACAATCAAGATATCCATGATATAACCCAGACATCAAGCATATAACGAAGGCATCCAGGACATCCACAATAAAATTAGGATATTTCCAAGGCATCTAGGATATCCCTCAGATATCTAGGATATCCCCAATTTATCTAATATATCCCCCATATATACTATATCTCCAATTTATCCAATATATCCCCAAGTTATCCAAGATATTCAGGATATCACCAAGAGATCTAGGGCATCCCTAATATAATCAGAGTATCCCCAATATAATTAGGATATCCCCCCAGATATCCGCGATATCTTTAATTACTCCAAAATATTCCTAAGACACCCAAGATCTCCAGAATATCACGAAGATATCCAGGACATCCCCAATATAATTAGATATCCCCAAAGCATCTAGGATATCCCCCAGATATCCACGATATCTCCAATTTATTCAAGATATTCCTAAGACACTTAAGATATCCAGGATATCACCAAGACAGTTATGATATCCCCAATGTATCCAAGATATCCAGAATATCGCCCAGATATTAAGCATATCATGAAGGCATCCAGGACATCCACAATAAAATCAGGATATCCCAAAGGCATCTAGGATATCCCCAAATATATAGAATATCCCCCATATATCTACAATTTCTCCAATATATCCCTAAGATATCCAAGATATTCAGGATATCACCAAGACATCCAGGACATCTCTAATATAATAAGAGTATCCCCAATATAATTACGATATCCCCAATATAATTAGAATATCCCCCAGATATCCACGATATATTTAATTTCTCCAAAGTATCCCTAAGACACCCAAGATATCCAGCATATCACGAAGACATCCAGGACATCTTCAATATAATCAGGATATCCCCAAAGCATCTAGGATATCCCCTAGATATCTAGGATATCTCGTGGGTATCTAGGATATCCCTCGTATATTTACTATATCTCTAATTTATCTAAGATATCTCTAAGATATCCAAGATATTCAGGATATCATTAAGACATTCAGGATATCCCCAACATAAATAGGGTATCCCCAATATAATTACGATATTCCCAATATATTTAGTTTATCCCCTAGATATCTACTATATCTCCAATTCATCCAAGATATCCCTAAGATATCCAAGATATTCAGGATATGAACAAGACACCCAGCATATCACTAGGACATCCAGGACATCCCGAATATAACCAGGATATCCCTAGTGTAATTAGGATATTCTCAAGGCATTTAGGATATCTCCCAGATATCCACGGTATCTACAATTTATCAAAGATATCCATAAGACATCCAAGATATCCTGGATATCCTCCAGATATCCACGATATCTCTAATTTATCCAAAATATCCCTAAGACACCCGAGATATCCAGAATATCACGAAGACATCCAGGGCATCGCCAATATAATTAGGAGATCACCAATATAATCAGGATATCCCCATGGCATCTAGGATATCCCCCAGATATCTACGATATCTTTTAGGTATCGAGAATACCTCCCAGATATCTAGGATATCCCCCATATATCTAGGATATCCCCCATATTTCTAGGATATACCCCATATATTCGATATGTCTCTAATTTATCCAAGATATCCCTAAGATATCCAAGGTATTCAGGTTATCACCAAGACATCCAGCATATCACTAATACATCCAGGACATCTCCAACATAACTAAGGTATCCTTAATATAATTACGATATCCCCAATATAATTAGGTTATCCTCAATATATCCACTGTATCTCCAATTTATCCAAGATATCCCTAGGATATCCAAGATGTTCATGATATCAACAAGACATCCAGCATATCACTAGGACATCCAGGACATCCAGATCATCTAGGATATCTCCGTGATATCCACGGTATCTACAATTTACCCAAGATATCCATAAGACATCCAAGATATACTGGGTATCCCCAAGACATCTATGATATCCCTAATATATCCAATATATCCATGATATCACACAGACATCCAGTTTGTCACCAAGAGATCCAGGACATCTATAATATAATCAGGATATCTCCAATATGATCGGGATATTCCCAAGACATCTAAGATATCCCTAAGACATCTTAGATATCCCTAAGGCATTTGGGATATCTCCCAGATATCCACTATATCTCCAATTTATCCAAAGTATCCTTAAGACATCCAAGATATACAGTATGTCACCAAGGCATGTAGCATATTCCTAATATAATCAGAATATCCCCAAGGCATTTAGGGTATCCCCCAGATATCCAGGATATTCCAAATTTTTTCAAGATATGCCCAAAATATGCAAAATATCTATGGGACGTTTCTTGGATATTCGAGTGTCCCAAGTCAGGATATTAAAAAAAATTTAATATCCTACTTGGTACACTTAAATATCCCAGAAACGTCCCATAGATACTCCGGATATCGTGGGGATCCAAGAAAAAAAATTTATTTTGTGATCCTAGTCGTCCACTTGTCATCCAGAGTAATTTAGATAATTCAAATGAAATTAAATAGGTAATACAAATACTTTTAAGCTATTAAAAAAAAACATTTAAAATTAAGTTTCTTAACCTACAATTTAATTATTGCATGTTTGGTTAAAAATTGATGTGTTTTTATTTGAATATTTATGTATTTTTTTGAAAAATTGTCTTTTCCGGTAAAAAATTATTTTGCTTTGTTAAAAATGAATGATTTTGGTCAAAAAACTTTTAAATGCCAGATTAACCTACTTTGAAGAAATTTCAAAATTTTGTTTAAATGATTTTTTTGTTCAATATTCACTATTTTCTTAGAAAATTTATTTCTTTGGTTTAAAATGTTACTATAGTGTTTAAAATTCGATTTTTGTTTAAAATTTCTTTTTCCTAATTAATAATTTATGTATTTTCTTGGAAATTAAATTTTTTCTAGAAAATTAAGATTTTTACTTAAAAATTTATTTTATGAAGAGAAAAATTAACTCTTGTTAAAAATCCAACTGCTTAGTTAACAATTTGTCTTTTTTGTGAAAAATTAATCTTGTTAATTGAAAGTTGAACTACTTGGCATAACTATTTCGTTAAAAATTTATTTTGGTTTAGAAATACATAGTTTTTATTGAAAATTGATCCCTTTAGTTAAAGTAAATTCGATTTTTTATTAAAATATATTATTCTAACTGATAATTTATGTATTTTCTTAAGAATTAAACTTTTTGATAGAAATTTAATATTTTGACTTGAAAATTCATCTTTCTAATATTAAAAAATTCAACCATTTAGGTAAAAATTATTTTTCTTTTTGTACGATTAAACAATGTTATTAAAAAGTATCCTTTATGGTTGAATTGTTAACTGTTTTCTCTATAGTTGAATTATTTTCTTAACATTTTATTTTTTTCATTTATCTTTCTTCGCTGAATATTCATGCATTTTGTTTAAATTTTTAATTTTTAGTAGAAAATTCAGATTTTTTCTTTAAATTTTATCTTTTTAATAGAAAACTTAACTCTGTCGTTAAAAATTCATGTCTCTGATTGAAAAGTTAATTTTTTTTAAATTAAGTTTTGTTCAAAAATTATTTTTCTAAATTGAAATTGCAATGATTCATTTTCGTTTAAAAATAATAATTTCAGTGAAAAAAAAACTTTGTTGGTGAAAGAAACTTTTTGGTGAAAAATTAATCTAATTTGAAAAATAAGCTATTTTGTTGGAAAATATATTTCTCTGGTTGAAAATGTAACTATATTGTTGAAAATTTGATTTTTAAATTGAAATTTGTTTTTCTTTATACAAAATTTATATATTTTGTTGCGGTTTCGATTCTTTTACAAAATTAAACTTTTGACTTGAAATTTTATCTTTATAATAGAAAACTTGACTGTTTTTTTAAAAATTCGTATTAGCTAAAAAATCTTCTTTTTTAGATAGGCATTTAAATTGTTTTTTTAGAAAGTTCATGTATTTTTTAAATAAATCGCCTTTTTCTGTAGAAAATTCATTGTGGTTGAAAATTTAACAATTTGGGGTGAACAATATTTTATTTTGTTTAACATTAAACAATATTGGTGAAAAGTCGTTTTTTTCATTTTATTTCATTTTTTCGTTGAGCAATCATGTATTTTGTTGAAATAATGTTTTTAGTAGAAAACTCAGATTTTTTCTTAAAAATTTATATTTCTAATAGAAAAGTTAATTCGGAAATGCACAATTTTTATCGAAGATTCATCTCTTTGGCTGAAGAGTTAATTATTTTGTTAAAATTTCTTTGGTTAATTTTTTAAATTAAAAATGTAAAGATTTAATTTTTAGTTGAAAGTCGACCTTTTTTAGATAAAAATTAATGTTTGAATTTGAAAATATAAAGATTTTATTTTTACTTAAAACAGGATCTTCTTTAGTTTAAAATTTAACTGTTTTGTTGAAAATTATTGTATTTTTTTGTAGGTAAAAATAATTTTTCTTTTTTTTTTAATTATACAATGTTGTTAAAAAAGTTGTATTGTTGTTAAAAAGTTAACTCTTTTGTTTAAAATTCAACATTTTGAAAAATTCATCTGCTTTCTAGGAAATTTATGCATTTAAAAAAAATATTTTTTTTGTGTTGAAAGATAGTCTTTTTGGGTTAAAAATTCATTATTGTAATAGAAAATTCATTTGTCTGATTAAATATTAAAATATACTGTTGGAAATTCGTTTTATTTTTGTTAAAATTTAATTTTTTAAACTTCAAATTCATAAATTGAATTAAATTTTCAAGTTCTTAGGAGAAATTCAAGACTTTTACTTTAAAATTAATCTCTTTAGTAGCAAATTAAAATTTTTTGTTAAAAATTAAACTATTTTGTAAAAATGTATGTATTTTATTCAAATTTCTTCTATTTTTGTAGAAAATTAATCTTCCTGGTTAAAATTTCAACTACTTGAATTGATCTAATTGATTGAAACTTTAACTACTTGGTGTAAAATTATTTTTTTTTTTTGATAAAAAATTAATTAATTAAATCAACAAGAATCAGCTGATTCTTAAACAAAAATTTAGTGTTTTTGTTGAAAGATAATGAAACTCTGAATTTGTTTAAGAATATGCTTAAGCTAATTAATGATTTTTGTAAATGTAATAATTATAATAGGATCATTCGGAACAAGCAAAAATTTGAATTTATTTGTAAGAATTGTTTAAATAATTACTGCTTCTTTTATATTTGCAAAGTAGCGTATTAATTTTTTTTTGATTTTGAAAAGAAAATTGTTTAAATAGTTAATACTTTTTTTGTTTTTGTAAAGCATACTGATAAAAACTGATCATAAAATTCGTTTATTGTTCATTCTGTAAAAAATTGAGCAAATTCGAAAAAAATAGGCGCACAATATTTATGTTAACGTGCCTTGAAAATTTTTTAACTGCGAATTTTTGAATAAAAATTGTTTTAAAAATTTCCAGATAGATATCTCTTATATTTTAAACCAAGAATCTAGATTAGAATGAGAAGAACTTCGCTAATCCCCCCCCCCCCCAATAACTTTTTTTCGTTAGTTTGTTTATAATATTATATACATTTTTGTTTAATGTTACTTCTAACAATTAAAATTTTTTAAAAAGAGTCAACTTTTTTGCGATATATTAAAAACTAACCTTTTTTATAAATAATTCTAACAGACAAATCTTTTTGAAATTTAAAAAGTTATAAAAAAGAAATATTTATAAAACAGTTTAATTTTGAACAAAAAAGATAATTTTCAATTAAGAAAGATGAATTGGGAAGCATAACGGAAGAATTTTCCACCACAGAAGATGAATTTTCCATCTGTAAAGGTGAGGACTGTATGGAGACTGACGGATTTTTGGTGGATCTTATTTCACCAGATATTCCTGAATAAGCTGCGATGAATGGGCAGGTGCTTTGCATGGTAAAGGACGTCAAATCAGGAAACAGCTAGAAATCACTGGGAGCTAGGTGAGCACTGTTTGGGGTCTGCCAGATTTATGATAGCTCGTGTTGCACCAGAAATTGCCGAATAAGCTGCACTGAATGGTGCGTTGCCTTAATGAAGAAACCTGTTGCCACTTTTCCACAATTCAATTCAAATCTCAACCTCACAAAGGACGTTTTTAAATGGTATTACCTTTTTTAACAATAGAACAGTTTAAATAACACTTTCATAATAGCTGCGGTGGTCTCATCAAGTAAAATCATTACGACCAAAATCAAAGTTATCCAAGGTCAAATTTCGCCAGAAATTACTGAATGAGCTGCGATGAATAGACTATTTGTATATTAAACAACTCCACTGTTTTTTTTTCTCAAAAATCAGGCTCAATAGTGGTCTCCTAAGGGACATTATTGAATGTTAACTACATGTTTTTGACAATTGCCGTACTAGATAACAATTTAGAGCACAGGATGGGGTACTTTCCGGAGCGATCTCGTATAAATCCCAACAAAACTGTTCGAGTGGATGCAAATATGGTAGATGAAATTTGTGTAACAAACATGTAAGTGATTACAAATAAATCCATACTCAGTGGTAACAATTTTGATTACTTCATTAAAGTGAAGTGGCGCACACGAGTCGTTTTAAAATCGTTAAAGGACGATTCAAATTCGCATCAAAAGTTATTGGAAAATACGTTTAAAGTAGAAGTGTTGATCAAAATGTCACGGCCAAAAATACAATTTGTCTAAGTATGTGTTTCAACAGAAATTGCTGAATGAGCTGCAATGCATGGGCAATAAGCATATTAAAGGGAGTCACCATTTTTTCACATATCAGGCCAAACCGTAGCCCCATAAGAGACGATTTCAAATGTGGAATACTTTTTTTGGATAATATCACAACTATGTTACAATGTTAGAGCACAGGGTCGGATACTTTCCGGACAGTCCTCGTATAAATACAAACAATGTAGGTTTTACTTTTTAGAATATTATAAAAATTTATGAAGTCACAGCTCGAGTGGGTGCCAAGGCAGTAGATGGAAATTCTTTAATAAGCATGAAGGTCATGTTTCGCCAGAAATTGCTGAATGAGCTACGATCAATGGTAAGTTTACAAGTAAAAGGACGTCACCACTTTTTCACATATAAGACCAAACTTGGTCTTCCAGGACGTTCCCAACAAACCTTGCATAAATTGAAAAAAAACGAGGTTCTTCTTTTTAGAGAATTATACAAATTTATGAAGTCACAGTCAAAGTGGGAGCTCACACAGTAGATGGAAATTGTTAAATAAGTATAAAGGTCATGTCACACCAGAAATTGCTGAATGAGCTGCGAATAATGGGTTCAAATAATCCAAATAGTTTTATTTTTCTTTTTTAAATCTCTTTTTCGGTTGAAAATTTATCTTTCTTATTTCAAAATTTTTCATTTTTGTTTCAATTTAACTAGTTGAAAATTCGTTTTTTTTGTTTGTTTTTTTTTCGTTAGAAACTCGTTTTTTAAACTAAAAATTTTGCTGTTTAATATTTGGTTTAAAACTTGTCTTTTCAGTTTTGAATTAAAATTCAACTGTTTTAAAAGAAAATTTTACCGTTTGGTTAAAAAATTAACAATTTAAAATGAAGATCTAAATATTGAAAACTTCTCTTTCTTAATTAAAAATTTTTCTTTTCTGATTCAGTTTGACTATTAAGTAACTTATTTTTTGAAATCAATATTTAAACTTAAAATATATCTATTTTTTTGTTTGATTGAAACTTATCTTTTTACCTCTAGATTAAAAATCAACTTTCTGATTGAAAAGTCAAATATTGTGAGAAAAAATTTTAATACTTGAAAAAAAAAATTTTTTTCCTAAAAAATAATTTTCTGGCTAAAAGTGTACTATGCCATTTTTGGATGAAAATTGATCTTTTACATTTATTTGAAAACTGATCTTTCTTAGTTACAAATTTTTCTTTTTTTATTCAATTTAACTAGTTAAAATTTATTTCTTTTGTTAAAAATGAATTTTTTCAGGTGCAAATATAACTATTTAATTTTAAGTTAAAAATGTATCCTTTTGATTTTAATTTAAAATCCAACCCTTTGCTGAAAATTTAACTCTTTTTGGGGAGAATTTAAATTATATTCTGGGTAAAAATTTTCTTACCTTTCTAAAATTTAACTTTCTAAATTCAAAATGTAACTATTTCTTTTTTAAATAAAAATTTAACCTTATTAGTGGAAAAGTTATCTTTCTTAGTTAAAAAGTATTTGTTTGCAGTTCAGAATGTAACTAATCCATTTTTTGAGGAAAATGCATCTTTTTTAGTTGGAAATTTATCTTTCTTGGTTAAAAATTGTTCTTTTCTGTTTCCATTAACTAATTTAAAATTAATCTTTTTTGCTCGTTAAAAAATTATTTTTGAATTTCTTTTATTTTTAAAATAAACTGTTTGGTTGAAAATTCAACTATTCGGTTAAAAACTAAACTATTTCGAATGAAATTTGAAGTATTTACTTTAAAAATTAACTTCTTGTAAAAAGTTTATTTTTTTGTTAGAAAATAATTTTCTAAGCTGAAAAGGAACTATTCCACTTTTGTTTTAAAACTTATCTTTCACATCTCGAGTGGGCACAAACGCAGTAGTTCAAAATTCTGCATTCAGCATGAAGGACATGTTTCACCAGAAATTGCTGAATAAGCTGCGAGTAATAGGTAGTTGTCATAATAAAGGAAGTCATCACTTTTTCACATATGAGATTAAAACTTGGCCTTCCAGGACATTTTCTACAGACCTTGCATAAATTAGAAAAAAATTTTCTCCTTTTTAGAGAATTATATAAATTTATTACGTTAGAGTCACAGTAGGAGCTAACACAGTAGATGAAAATTCTTTAATAAGCATGAAGGTCATGTTTCACCAGAAATTTCTGAATGAGCTGCGATTAATAGGTTCTTAAACGTTCCTATCAAAACAGATTCCTCTTTTTAGAGAGTTATACAAATTTATGAAGTCACAGCTCGAGTGGGCGCTAAGGCAGTAAATTGAAATTCTGTAATAAGCATGAAGGCCATGTTTCAACAGAAATTTCTGCATGAACTGCGATTAATGATAAATTGTCATGTAAAAGGACGTCACCACTTTTCCACATATCAAGCCAAATCTTGCGTTCTTAAACGTTCTTATCAAAATAGATTCCACTTTTAAGAGAATTATACAAATTTATGAAGTCGCATTTAGAGTGGGAGGTAACACAGTAGATGGAAATTCTTTAATAAGCATGAGGTTCATGTTTCACCAGAAATTGCTGAATGAGTTGCGATTAATGGGTACAAATAATTTTATTTTTCTTTTTTAAATCTCTTTTTCGGTTGAAAATTTATCTTTCTTATTTAAAATTTTTTCATTTTTGATTCAATTTAACTAGTTCAAAATTCGTTTTTTTTTTTTCGTTTGAAAGCTCGTTAAAAATTCATTTTTGAATTTTTTTAGTTTTAAAATCAACTGTTCGGTTGAAAACTAAAATATTCCGGGAGAATATTGAAGTATTTACTTTAAAAATTAACTGCTTGTAAAGAGTTTTTTTTTTAAAGAATAATTTTCTAAGCTAAAAATGGAACTATTCCACTTTTGTTTTAAAACTTATCTTTTACAGCTCGAGTGGGAGTAAACGCAGCAGTTAAAATTTTCCATTAAGCATGAAGGTCATGTTTCACCAGAAATTGCTGAATGAGCTGCGAGTAATGGTTGGTTGTCATAATAAAGGACGTCATCACTTTTTCACATATGAGAATAAAACTTGGCCTTTAAGGACGTTTCCGACAGACCATGCATAAATTAAAAAAAAATTCTTCTTTTTAGAGAATTATACAAATTTATTAAGTCAGACTCAGAGTAGGAGTTAAGACAGTACATGGAAATTTTGCAATAAGTACGAAGGTCATGTTTCACGAGAAATTGCTGAATGAGCTGCGATATGGGTTCTGAAGCGTTCTTATCAAAGTAGATTCCACTTTTCAGAGAATTATACAAAATTTATGAAGTCACAGTTAGAGTGGGAGCTAGCACAGTAGATGGAAATCCTTTAATAAGCATAAAGGTCTTGAAATTCACCAGTCACCAGAAATTTCTGAATGAGCTGCGATTCCCCTTTTTTCAGAGTTATAAAAATTTATGAAGTCACAGCTCCAGTTGGTACAAATATAGTAGATGAAAATTGTGTAACAAACATGTAAGTAATTAAAATAAATCCGTACTCAGTGGTAACAATTACCATTAATTCGTTAAAGTCGAGCGGCGCTCAAGAGTTATTTTGAAATCGTTAAAGCACGATTCAAGTTCGCTTGAAAAGTCCCTGGATAATACTTTTACAATAGCAGCGGTGGTCTCATCAAGTGAAATCATCACGACCAAAACTCACAGATGGCGAAGCTGTCTGTGTGAAGTCCACCCTGCATTCAGTACGATAATCCACTTTCATTTTGACAGGGAATTTTGTTACTGCGTTATGAAACTCATTAATCCGACAGATACTGACAAACGATCCGGTGCCATCACAAACTGTGATACAAGAGCAATGCTCGTCAACAAATTAAAAAAAAAGTTTAATTATGACGATTTTTGCTTTTTAAACATTGAATGGATTCGGATTCATATTTTTGATGAAAAAGCTGCCTCTCTTTCTCTTTATATAAAAGAGTTTAACAATCTGTTATTACTTTTCATTATTGATGTTATTTATTTCAAAATTAAATTTACCCTGAATGAAAATCGCTTTTATGGTTATTTTTACCACAGTGTAATTATTTATAAATAAATGAAATTTTAATTTTAATTTTTGACGGTGAGATTATCGTATTTATTTTATATAGAGAATTACTTTGGTTAGGATAAAATTTCTCTAGATGGTATAGGATTAGGCTGGATTAGATCACAATCTTTTCAACCAAGTTGTTTAATTTTTAAAATGATATATTAACTTTAAACCAAAAAGTTAAATTTTTCAACAACTATTTCAAAGAAATAGTTGAATGTTCAGTGAAACTATTAAACTTTTAAGTAAAAAAATTTACTTTTTAACCAAAAGTTGACTAGTTAAAATTTCAGTTAACAAATTAGCAAATTTAACTATTTAGTTTTTGGTTTAAAACATATCTTTTTATTTTTTTAAATTATCTAATCCGAAAATGAAGTTATTCCATTTTTGGGTAAAAATTTAAAGTTTTAGTCGAAAACTGATATTTCTTAGTTAAAATTTTCTTTTGTATAAGATTCATTTTCTAAACTTAAAATGTAACTATTTTATTTGCAGCTGAAAACTTATCTTTCTTAATAAAAAGTTTATCATTTCTGATACAATTAAACTAGTTGAAAATTCGTTTTTTGTTTTGTTTTTTTTCTCGTTAAGAATTCATTCTTTAAACATCAAATTTTACTATTTAATATTTAGTTTTAAAATGGTCTTTTAATTTCTTATTTAAAATTCAACTATTTTGAAAGAAAATTTGACGGTTTTGTTTAAAATTTAAACTTTTAAAATAAAAATCTATACGTCGAAAACTTCTCTTTCTAAACTAAAAATTCTTCTTTTCTGATTCAGTTTGACTATTTAGTAATTTATGTTTTTAAAATCAATTTATAAATTTCAATTTTATCTATTTCATGTTTTATTTAAAACTTATCTTTTTACATGTAGATTAAAAATCAACTTTTGAAATAAATTATTTTTAAATAATAAAAAAATTATTTTCTGAATGGAAATGTACTATTCCATTTTTGGGTAAAAATTTATCTTTTTAGTTTAAAAGTGATATTTCTTAGTTAAAATTCTTCTCTTCTTTTTGACCTTAACCAGTTGTAAATTGATTTTTCTTGTGTTAAAAATTAATTTTTAAAACTGCAAATGTAAATATTTCATTTTTGTTTTAAAATTTATATTTTTATTTGTAGATTGAAATTCGAGAAAAAATTAACTACTTGGTACGAGGTTTAATTGTTTTTTAAATTAATTTTCTAAACTGAAAACGTAACTATTCTATTTTTAAATGAAAATTGTTAGCTTTTTTAGTTGAAAATTAATTATTCTTAGTTAATAATTATTATCTTCTGATTTAATTTAACTATTTAAAAAATTCATTTTTTTGGTCTCGTCAAAAAAAAAATCTTTTGAAATAAATTACAAAATATCTTTTTCAGTTAAAAATTCATTTTTTTATTTTTTTACAGATTCGTTTTTCAAATTGAAAAAAATGTTTATTTTTCTTTTTTAAATATCTTTTTCAGTTAAAAATTATTTTTCTTATTTAAACGTTTTTCATTTCTGATTAAATTTACCTAGGTAAAAATTCGTTTTTTTTTGTTGTTTTTTTTTGTTAACAATTCATTTTTCTAACTACAAATTTTATTATTTAATATTTGGTTTAAAACTTTTTATTTCATTTTTTATTTAAAAGTCAAATATTTGCTTAAAAATTTAAATATTTTAGAAAAAATTTTACTGTTCGATTGAAAATTTATACATTTAAAATGAAAACTTAAATGTTGAAAAATTCTCTTTCTTAATTAAAAATTCTTTTTTTTCTGATTTAGTATGACTATTTAGTAATTTATTTTGTTGACAGAAAATTTCAAATTTAAATAGTTTTTTTTTTTAACTTATCTTTTTACTTGCAAATTAAAAATAAACTTTTTGGTTGAAAATTCAAATATTGTAAAAGAGAATTTCAATATCTGGTAAAATAATTTTTTTTTGACAAAAAATAATATTCTGACTGAAAATTTAATTATGCGATTTTCAGCCCTAAACTATCTTTTTGCTTTTAGTTTAAAATTCAACTAGTTTAAATAGTTTTATTTATTATTGTTAAATCTCGTTTTCAGTTAAAGACTTATCTTTCTTAGTTAAAAAATTTTCTTTTCTGAATTAATTTAATTAGTTAGAAATACATTTCTTTTGTTCAAAATTAATTTTGTTAGATTCAAATATAACAATTTAAATTTTGTTCAAAATTTATCCTTTTGTTTTTAGTTTAAAATTCAACCCTTTGTTGAAAATTCGACAATTTTGGGGGATAATTTAAATTATCTTCCAGGTGAAAAATTTGTTACCTTTCTAAAATTTAACTTTCTAAATTAAAAATGCAACTATTTTATTTTCGGATGAAAATTTAACCTTATTAGTTAATCTTATCTTTCTTTGTTAAAAATTATTCTTTTGTAGTCCAAAATGTAACTATTCCTTTTTTTTAAGAAAATTTTTTATTTTTTAGTTGGAAATTTATCTTTTTTGCTTAAAAATTCCTCTATCCTTATTCCATTTAACTAATTAAATATTTATATTTTATTGTTCGCAAAAAATTCATTCTTTGAACTGCAAATTTAACTATTTCGTTTTTGGTTTAAAACAT
>JAAAKG020038257.1:0-13844 GCA_010014905.2 Druon quercuslanigerum
GTGGGTTCCGAGCCACCAGAACCTCGGTAAAGGTACATAGAAAAATTTCCAGAGGTACCGGCTCAGGGATCGAACCCTGGTCCTCTGAGCGTCTAACCACTGAGCCACCGAGGCTCTCCTTCTAAATTATTATACTTAAAAATATTACCAGATGGAAAATATAAAATAATAAAATTTTGAATACCTAGATCCCGTATGGAATTTTTTGAGGCAAGATGTCATATTTTCTGCATAGATAATTTGATAGGAGACTTGAAAAATTGTGAAAGTACTTTAAAAATATTGAATTTTCAATGCTGTTTCATTATTTTTAAATTCAGCACATTTTAAATACGTTTAACGGAAAAATTTATAACTTTGTTGGCTATTTTATTCCCCGAAAAACTGCAGGTTCATGCAGTTATTAGGGGTATGTACGTACGGGAACTTGTGCAGCTTAAACACTGTCGACTGCAATCACTGCAATAAAAAATGAGCACAAATTTTGAAATTTCAATTTCAGCGATCATTCCTTGCAATGTCTTTATATTTTAAAATCCAATTCTGAAGAAGCTTCGTTTACTTCAATTTACAAAGTCAATGACTGTTTTTTTTTACAAAAAAGCACACAAATAATAATTCAAATTAAATTTAATTAGCGAAAACAATAAAAATATTGCATTAGCACTTTTTTATGCTTTTAGAAATCTTCTTAAAATCGAAATTTCCATTATGGTCTGTGTGGTAAGGCCCTCAGATATCTAGGAATAGCTCGCTCCCAGAAACGGCGATAGATTGCACTCCTTTGACGAGAAGTATGTATTTCGTAATTCTTGCCCTCAGCATCACTTACAATCTCGCGCCTTTCGCTATCGTATATTGGACAAAAAAATCCGTTGATATCCAGCACTCCAATCGTAATACCACACGCATTCACTTTGCGCATCTCAGGGCGCGTAAGCTCCAGTTGATTCCAGGCGTTTTCGTGAAAATGAATACCATTACTGACATGATTCACCCTTGTGCATATTTCCATAAGTGCATCAATTAAGCGTTGCGCATCTGGGTTTTCTGTAGGACAAAAAGAAGCAGTAAACATTAATAAATAAAAATATTAATTACAATAGATTAGAAATTTAATAATGCGTAATCTATTGCCTTGTGATAACATTTTCATTGTATAAAATTTTATTTTGATGAAATCTTGTATAAGCAAAAAAAAGTGATTCACAAAGGTTCGAAAGAGAGCAAAGTTTTTTTTCTTAATGAAATAAGCCTTTAACTAAATTATTTAATTTCACAATGAGCCTCGTACATAGGTTGTCCCATATTTTTTGTCGTGCGGTCCTGATAAAAGCGGAAGACTAATTTCTATTACACTAGTGAATAGGGCGTGGAAAGTTCGTTATGCACACTAATTTCTGTTGCAAAACTGACGGTGTTATGTGAGATATCACAGTTGAAACTATTCGCTATGGCGACTCTTAAAAGATTCGAATTATGTCCGCAATAGGTGAACATGTCAACTTTTTCAGATTTTTTTTTTGCACGAGTTGACACGATTGTCACAATATACAAAGCTTTTTTTACGAATAACTTCTATGAAACAATCCGACTTAAACTTGATTTCGGAATGTATCTTAGTTCCTCTAATTATCTATACGTGATTCTTCTATTTAATGTTCTTGCCTGCCGACCAGAATCGACTTGTTCTGGAGTAGAAACGTTTTGAAGAAAGGAAAATCCTTACCGAACACTTCCGACATTCTTGTGAAAGACTATTCTTCTTATTTTACTTATTCGCAAAAGGAACATACTAAAAAGAATACAGAAAACTTACCTTGTGCATATTCTCGTTGCCACTGCACCAAATGTCCAGATTCTTCTTCTTCTGCCCCAGAACCATACGAACCATTTGCAGAATTTATCGGAGCACCCCCCGAAGAACTGTTTGAACCAGACGGAGAACCATGCGAAGCACCTTGCGAAGCACGACGCGCAGCCTCTCGCAGATTTGATTGAACAAAATCAGAATCAGTAGGAATGCGCCGCATCCCGGTTACATCTATGAAATATAAAAGTTATAGAATTATTTCCCAATTATATATGAGAGATTTCTTTTCGACATTGATTCAGAATTTGCAAAATAGTTTTATAAAAATAATTACATGTTTTTGTTGTAACTAATGTTTTTCTAATCGTTTTATCAACTGTTTTCTGCAAAGCCAGTCATGAGCTAAAAGTTAGACAGTGCAAATATGCCCAATTATTATTGTTGGAATGGAATAATATAACTTTTTTAATGAAACCTGCATTGATTTTAGCTTACTATTTTAGTACCTGTGTGACTATTATATTTACCATTACGAATTACCAAAACCGCGAAGGTCAGAAAGAGAGATCCGAGGGCGATTCTCATTTCCCTCCAATAGAGTAATTGATATACGAAGAATAATTTGAACAATAAAGCAATTACAGAAAAGAAAAATTTACAAAAGACTTTGCTTTATATACTAAATTAAGGAGTAAGAAAGGATCAGATGTTTGGTAGTTTTGTTTAATTTACAGCGACTTAAATGTCGACTTTTATTGACAAACAGATAAGCACATATAAATGTTCCATGATCAGTTATTGAAACTGTTGATGGAATCTTTTGATTTATAACTCATTCTCTGATATTAAAAGACTTTCAAAATGCAATTCTAATTATTCATATAACTCTCATTATTAGTTAATACATATTAAAGAACTGTATTCTATTTTAAGCATTTTTGTACATTATGGTAACTTATCATAAATTGCCCAACATTCAATTTAAAATTGTCTATAAATTTGCGGAAATGTATAGAAATTTTCATTCATTCATGGTTATTTTAAAGGTAAGTTAGTATTAATTACCCAACATTCGACATTAAACATGTTTGTACATTTGCTAAAATTGATAAAATTTTTGGTAATTTATGGTAACTTTAAATAGGTTACCCAAAGTACAGTTTAAAAATTTCTAATATTAATAATAATAACATTATATTTATAATATTATTGATCATAAATTTCTAATGTTATGTTCACATATATCAAGAAGGACTCAAATCATGCATGTGTAATACAAATAAATTTTTTTATTCTATGTACCTATGCTTGTAAGTCTTTCATTTAGGCCAATCATATATCCGACTTATAAATGGCAGGTCAGATAGCGCTAGGTCTTTCTATTTACCCTAAATTTGTGCGCAACTCTTTTAAAATTAAGGTGAAAGCATGGAAAACTGTCATTTGGTGATTGTACATTATCTTTTGCGAAAGCTCCTTCGGCTTTAACGAAAATATTCTGATCACTTATCTCATACTTGTCACTTGATTTCGTAGAAAATGCGAATTTTTTTACATTGTGTTCAACTCTAGTTTATCAAATATATATTATCATTATTTACGTGAAACGGTCTGGGCTGTTTAATTAAGATATTTCAAAATAAAGAGAAAATCTCTTTTTTAACGATTACATTAATATTTGTTTCTTATTTTGCATTATATTTTATTCTTAGCCTTAATGAAAAATGTATATCATTTCAATAAATTCGTATGATTGTTAATCATGATATGCATGAGTATTGGAACACAAGTATTTTTACTGCCTTAATTTTATCATTTAAAAAATGCGCATTCTCTTAAAATAGAATTATTATCAAACATTTTACTGCAACTTGTGTCGTTTTGCTATCAACTTAATTTGTTTATATTAAATTTAGATTTAATTTAGACGAAAAATGTTCTCAAATAAAACTTTGAATATATTTCTATAACCAGCGTTTATAACTTATAAATAGCTTTTGGATAAACAACTTTGTCTTTTAATTTGTTTTCGGCTTTTGTGCCGCTTTTCCATAAATTAAAAAAAATTTATCTTATTTCTGTACGATTAATTTTTTTATTTTCAATACTATTTTTTACGATTAAAAAAGTTACGTGTCTTATTAAAAATTATTCAGGACAAATTTGAATGAGTTTAAGCGATTTTTTGCAAGAAAAACTTTCGTCTTTTTGTTTTTTGCATCGCTTGTGTCGTTTGTTCAAAACTTTAATTTTTTCTTTTTAATGTTGTTTTTTACGACGAAACACAAAAACTATGCATCCTATCGAAAAGTGATTGATGAGAAATTTGCAGATCTTTTCAGGCGCACAATTTTTGTTAATTAATTTTTTTCTTGTCCTGCATAGTTTAAACGCAAAAATTACTTTGTTAATGTTCATTATTCTTCGTATGATCGAAATTGGAATACTTCTTTTCCTTCTCGTGACTTTTTTTTATGATGCGTTGTTTGGCTCACAATGTACATTTCGTTTTTTTTTTGGTTATGAAAATGCGATAACTCTGATCATTTTATTATTATCGAAAAATATCATAAGGCTAAATTTTTCAAATTTCCAAGTACTATAAATAGCTATGCATAGAATTTTTTAATCTTGAAAAAATAGTCTCAAATATTTTGAAAATGCGCTAACTTTTAGAATTTCATTTAAAATAGCTGGTTTACAAACACGTTCTTCCCTTTTAGGCCTTAAAAAAATAAGGCTTAGCAGAATCTCATCTGGTCAATCTTGAAAGTTATCGAGCCTATAGAATACAGACTACAGATTACTGACGTGGGAGTGAGAGAGAGAGGAAACAAGTTCTTGGTCGAACTAACAGCGGATGTCCAGCCGTTAGCCTTATTGATCAGAGCGGTATTCCAGCCCTGATCGTTCTGCTGTTTCGTGGCGGAGCGCGCCGTTTTAAACCTGCCGTGCCGCATAAGAGTTGGCCAGAGTGGGAAAGATTCGAGTGGTGGGAGATGCGCGCGCTTGAGTTTGAATGGCGGCATATGGCGTTTCGCTCTCTCTCTCTTCTTTCTCTCTCACTTTTTAGAGTTGAATATTCTAACATCTAAAATAGTTGTCCACCAAATTGATAAACGTCGTATGCGAGAAGGAATCTCGCCCTATGCGAGTCGCGTATAACAAAATATAAACTTTCGGTTAAAAAAATGACGAATTGTCAATAAAATACTTTAACTTTTAACAAAGTGGCTAAATTTTCGTTAAAAAAAAATGACTTTTTATTAATGCGAAACAGGTGATTATAGAAATGTAGTCGAACTTCACTAGGTAATTTAGTTGAATCAAATAATTATGATTGCAAATCAATTGAAAAGGAAACTATTTTATTTTTGGTTTGAAATTCATCTTTCTTAATTAACAATTTAGAAGTTTTGTTTAAGATTCAAATATTAATGCACTTCAATATGATGCGTTACTAATAGTATCCCCATTCATTTTCTTTCTTGTGTCTTGTACGTATAACAATTAATTTTTAAAATTAAATTTTCTTGTAATTGTTTTTTGAAATTATCTTTTTATTTGTTAAAATTTTCTTTTTCCCTAATTGAAACAATTTATACAAAACAGAAACTTAAATCTCCCAAGTTCTTAATGAAAATACTTTCAAATTTAAAAGCCACGAATTTAAAAGAACGAATTTCATTTCGTATAAGTTATTCCTAAAAATTCTCTAATCAAATTAAATTTAAATTAATTGCAAAAATAAAAATCAAACAAGTACTTTATATAAAGCCTTGACACGAGACGTGAATAAACACAGATAAAATAGATAAGGTGGTAAAACTTTTAAATAAATTTTGGCCAACAGTACCTTTTTTCTGATTTATGAATAAAACATTTGGTAAGGAAATTCAGTATGTTATTAGAAATAAGATTATTTTTATACTCTTAAGTGAATCTCGTTTCGAATGATATCTGTATTTATTCTTCTCGAGGCTTCTTCAGTCATAATATTTTGTTATTTATTAAGTAGAACGCTTCTTGTAGACCGAAGCGTACTGTATAACAAATATAAACCATTTCTGAAAAATAAAAATTTGGATCTCTGCAGGCGACAGTTTAGCTTTAATTCAGAAGAGCACATTTTATTTCCTAAATGAATACCTACTATTTGTCAACTTTTTAGGAACACTATTCTCATAAGGATTATATAAGCGATTCGTCAATTGTTGTTCATCAAATAGAAATTAAATCGAATTAAAAGCAAATTCAATTTAAATTTTTTGGACAAGCGTTAAAACGAGGCGTGAATAAAGGAAGGGAGAGAAGATTAAGTGTCTACATAACTAAAGTTTTTTCGTTAAAAAAAAATAAGTAATAAATATTTTACCTTAGTGGAGGTAGCGTAGACTATTTACTTGTGTAAGAAAACGACTTGTAATTGTGCAAATAAAGTTAAAAACGTAACGCTATCGCCATTTTATATTTACCTTTTTCAATAATTTATCACTTTTATTTTCTTCAGTTAACATTTTTGTTAACTTTACAAAATTTTTGAAGGATTTAATAGAATTAAAAATGATTTGAGTTTATTTTTAAGTATTCCAAACGGCTTTCTAAAATGTGAAGGGATTTTTATGGAATTTCAATAGATACTAAATATTTCTATACCTTATGTCCAAATCTCTAAAATTTCTAAATTCCTAATCGAAGAGTTTCAGAAGGATTTAAGGATTTTTCTGCTATTTCAATAAGGTGAAGAGATGGAAAATCAGATGGAAAATATAAAAAAATGAAATTTTGAATACCTGGTTCTCGTATGGAATTTTTTAAGGAAAAATGTCATATTTTCATTATAGATAATTTGCTAGAAGACTTACAAAATTGTAAAATTACTTTAAAAATGTTCAATGTTCAATGCTTATTCAGAATTTTTTAATTTAGCACAAATAAATATTGCCTTTACTATTATATCCGAAAGAGTTACCTTTAGTATATATGTATATGTTATCAATCAATAAATTCAAATGCTGCATTTTAAAATTTTTAATTTTTTGTAACTCAAAACTGGTATTAATGAAATTTCTTACAGCAATCAAAAAAAATAATTTTCTAGTACATTTTAAATACGTTTAACGGTAAAATTCATAACTTTTTTGGCGATTTTATCCTATAATTTATAATAATTAGAATGTCCCACATATGGATGATTCGGATTAGTTCACGGGCCCGAATAACTGCTGGGCTATGCAGTTATTAGGGGTGTAGGGGCTAAAGCGGTTGCAATGATCATCTCGGAAGACCGTCTCGGAGCTCTTGTGATTCTTATACAGTCGATGTGCAGGGATGGTCCGACTAATGTCGTACGGGAACGTGTGCAGCATAAACAATTCCAGCGATTTTAGAACCCAATTCTAAAGAAGCTTCGTTTACTTCAATTTAAAAAGACAATAACTATTTTTTCAACAAAAAGCACACAAATAATAACTCAAATTAAATTTTATTAGCGGATACAATAAAAATATTGCATTAGTACTTTTTTATGCTTCTAGCAATCTTCTTAAAATCAAAATTTCCATTATTGTCTGTGTGGCAAGGCCCTCATATATCTAGGAATAGCTTGCTTCCAATAACGGCGATGGATTGCACTCCTTTGGCGAGAAGTATGTGTTTCATAATTCTTGCCCTCAGCATCACTTACAATCTCGAGCCTTTCCCTATCATATATTGGACAAAAGAATCCGTTGATATCCAGCACTTCAATCGTGATGCCACAAGCGTTCACTTTGCGCATGAAGAAGAACTATTCGAACCAGACGGAGAACCATGGGAATCACGACGCGCAGCATCTCGCAGGGCAAATTGAACAAAGTCAGAATCTGTAGGATTATGCCGCATCCCGGTTACCTCTATAAAATATAAAAGTTATAGAATTAGTTCCCAATTATATATGAGATATAATCGATTCATCAACTGTTTTCTGCAAAGAGTGTCATGAGCAAGAAGATAGACAGTGCAAATCTGCCCAATGTTTATTGTTCGAATGAAATAATATAACTTTTTTGATAAAACCTGCATTGCTTTTAGCTTACTATTTTAGTAGCTGTGTGAATATTATATTTACCATCACGAATAACCAAAACCACAAAGGTCAGAAAGAGAGATCCGATGGAGATTCCCATTTCTCTTCAATAGAGTAATTGATATACGAAGAATAATTGGAACAATAAAGCGATTACAGAAAAGAAACAATTTACTTAGTAATTTAGTATGTAAGTATAATTCACAGTGACTGAAATCTCGACTTTTATAGAAAAACAGATAAGCACACATAAATGTTCCATGATCAGTTACTGAAAATGTTAATGGTATCTTTTGATTTATAACTCTTACTATTAGTTAATAGATATTGGAATAATGTATTCTATTTTAAGTACTTTTGTATATTATGGTAATTTATCATAAATTACCCAACATTCAATTTAAAATTGTCAAAAACATTTACGAAAATGCTGAATACATGTTATACAGGAAAAAGGTTCCTATTTTGACTCAAAAAAATAATTTTATTAGTGATATCCAAAAGTAGATAAAAATAACATATGCAACATTTTTATACTGATTTATGATTTTTTATTTGATTAGGAAATTGCGTATCAGGCTCATCCAATTCTTTAATTTTCATGAGTAGCATCTATCATGTGTATGCACAAGGATATTATAAAATTGAGCTTTCCAGGAATTCCCTTACATTTTTTTAAAGGACAAGTCAGTGATTGTCAAAAAATACATTCACTTCATATGAATCTAAAGTAATAATTGAAATAACTGTTTTCCAGATCCTAAGATATGTATAGCCCAATAAATTTCAATATTTTCTGAAGCTTCCTTTCTGAGCCCTGTATGACACCTTCCTGTTGGAAGTTGGAAGTATCCAAGAATTTAAAATTTAACATTTAATATTTAACAATTCTAGTAAAACATTAATTATTTTATAAGCTAAAATTTAACTCTCTTGTCGGAAATGAAACTACTGCTAATTGGTAGGGGGAGGGGTTACACAACCTAAATTGTAAAACCTGAATTTTGATATATTTCGCTAGAATTCGAGCTGAGGAATTCTAAAATAAAATTTAATAAATTTGAGAATTTTAAATGAAATTTTGTTTCTAAAAGATGAAATACTACCTTATTCTGATAATCGGATAATTGCATTGATTTTTAAACAATTTATTATTATTTTTAATAATTTTATCTTTGACTAGAGAATCCTAGATAGTTTTAATTTCTTCTGCAATTTTCAATATATTGTCCAGCTTTTAATTAGAGTGAAATAGTGAAAATTTAAGAAAACATCGTAACTTTTTCTCATTATTCAAATAGAATATTATTAATAATAATAATAAATTGTTAAAGCAAATAATTTTATTCACTTAAATAATTCTGCATCGCACTGCAATTTGAGATTGGACAAAAAAGTGAAAAATTTTCAAAAAGGTACTGCAATTTTCTAGCATTACGTTTAAAGAATATAATACTTGAGTTTTAAAGCCAAGAGGATACATTATCGACAAAAGTTTTAAATTCACAACGCAGAAATATAGCAATAGTTAAACTTTTATGTGAACAGTCTCATTTTATAATAAACTAGGTAAATTTAATCCTAAAATATAAAATTTTAAAACATAAAATGTTATACCGAATATTTCAATTTTGTAACAAATTGTAGAACCATAAAAAACGAGATTATTTTAGAACCAAGCTTTTCTATTTCTAAACGTAAAAGATGAATTTACAACCAAGAAGATTTATTTTCAGCAAGAAAGGCGAATTTTACACAAAGTACATGTATATTTATCTAGGAAAGATCAATTTAAAAATAAAAATAACGAGTTTTAACCAAAGAAATGGATTCCAAAGGTTTCGAATGTATATATGTAGCAAACTTTAATGCCGTCAATTTTAAATTAAAAGTATGAAATGTTAACTTTCCAGCAAGGAAATTAATGTTACCACATAAAACACGAATTTTCAATACAGGTACTTCTTTAACATAACTGTTGAATTTTGAAGATAAATGGACAAATTATCTAAAAAACGGTAGAATATTTAACCGGCAAATATTCTTTTGAACAAAAAAAAATTATGTACTAAAACAAATTATAAAAGTTGTATTTTTAACCAAAAAATATAAACTCTCGATTAAAAAAAAGACGAATTTTTAATAACGTACTGTAACTTTTAACAAAGTAGCTCAATTTTCGATTAAAAAAAATGACTTTTTATCAATTCAAAGGAGGTGCTTATAGAATTGTAATCGAACTTCACTAGGTAATTTAGTTTAATGAAAAAATTATAAATGCAAATCAATTGAAAAAAGAATTATCTATTTGTGGTATGAAATTCATCTTTCTTCATTAAAAATTTAGAAGTTTTGTTTAAGATTAAAATATAGTAATTAATAGTAAATTATTAAACATAAATAGGACGTGTTTTTTAGCATCACGTAGCATAGCATAGCATAGCATTTCACGTACAAGACACACGAAAGAGAATGAATTTAGATTCATTCTCTTTCGTGTGTCTTGTACGTGAAACAATTAATTTTTAGAATTAAAATTTTTTGAAATATTTTTTGAAATTATCTTTTCATTTGTTAAAGTTTCCTTTCTCAATAATTTAAGCGATATCTAAAATAAATGGAAACTTCGATCTCCATATGTCTGAATGAAAATACTTTTAAATTTGAAAGCCACGTTCAAGCATGCACAAAGTGTTTTTGTAAATTCCGAATGAATTTAATTTCGCTTGAGTTATTCTTAAATATTCTCTCATTAAATTTAATTAAAGTTAAATTTCGGAACTTATAAAGCATAAAAATACTTTCGATAATGCCGTGACACGAGGCGTAAATAAGTACCAATAAAATAGATATGGAGGTCGAACTTCTAAATAATTTTTGGCCAACAATGCCTTTTTCCTGATATAAAAATAAAAAATTTAGCAAGGAAATTTAGTGGTTTATTAGAAGTAAACCATTTTTGAAAGAAAGTTACAACTTCTTTTTTGAAATTACAGGTTTTAAGTTGAAAAATCAGCAACTTTGTTAGAAACTCAGTTATGTTGTTCCATACGAAGATATTTCCACACCCCCTCCGAAACATACGTTTGAATCATAAAGATTATTTTTATACTTTTAATTATACCTCATTTCGAATGATATCTGTATTTATTCTTTTCGAGGCTTCTTAAAAATGATAGACGACAAATAATTATATATATATATATATATGCTACTTTATAAATTTGTAAATAACAAAAATCTGTTTGATCAATTGTTTATAAGTTAGGCTTAATAAATATCAAATTAATCCTGGGGTTTTTGGATTTGAAATTACTGTTTCATAACATTTTGTTATTATTCAAGTGAACCGTTTTTTGAAGACCGAAACGCACTGTATCGCAAATCTAAACCGATTCTGAAAAATTAGAAATTTGGATCTCTGCAGGCATCCCTTTAGCCTTAATTTAGAAGAGCACATTTTACTTTCAAAATGATTCTCTGCTATTTGTCAACTTTTCACGAATAATACTGTCTTAAGGACTTATTAAAGCAATTCGGCAATTGTTTTTCATCAAATAGAAATTAAATCGAATTAAAAGCAAATTAAATTTTTTTTTCGATAAGCGTTAAAACGAGGCGTGAATAAAGAAAGGGAGAGAAGATTAAGTTTCTACGTAACTCAAGTTTTGTCGTTTAAAAAAAATAAGTAATAAATATGTTACCTTGGTGGAGATGACGTAGACTGTTTACAAGCGTAAGAAAACGTCTTATGGTTGTGTCAATAAAGTTAAAAATGTAACGTTATCGCCATTTTGTATTTATATTTTTTATAAATTTATCACTTTTCTGCTTTTCAGTTAACATTTTCGTTAACTTGACGAAAATTTTCAAGGATTTACGACAATTCTTCGATCTTTTAGAGAATTTTCTTGAATTTTGAAATATTTAAAAAGATTTAATATACGATGCATAGCATTTTTATGGAATTTCGGGACAACTTAAAAGATTTTTTAGGATTTCCATAGTTTTTCTTGTTTTAATTTTCTACTTTTGAAATTTAATATAGTTAGTATCGTAGCTTTTAATATAAAAAAGAGTAATATAATTCTAATTTTAAATTATACATGTTATTCACTTAACAATAGTATTAGATGGAAAATATAAAATGATTAAATTTTGAATACCTAGTTCTCCTATGGAATTTTTAAAGGCAAATTGTTTTATTTTCATCATAGATAATTCTCTAGAAGATTTGGAAAATTGTAAAAATGCTTAGAAAATATTAAATGGTCAAGGCTTTTTCAGGATTTTCAAGTTTAGCACAATTGAAAATTGCGAAATATTTACATTTTATTTATATATATATTATATATACATATATATATGTTCTCAATTAATAATTTTAAATGCTTTATTTCTAAATTCTTATGTATAATATTGTGTTGCAAATTTAAATTTTTTTTTATTTTGCCGATTTGAAATTACAGTATATTATTTCAATGATATCATAATTAACAAATATTTTGCCTGAATGGTTTACATTTTTTGTGAAGAATTTTTAATGTTTTATTTTGAATATACTAAATTTCCATTCTTCTAAATATAAAACACTTAATTTTAAACATTGAAAATACTCTTTTCAATTTTCATAGTTTCAAATATGTAAATTTTTTATTTTGAAACTATTTAACCGATGCTATAAAGTTTATGCATTTTACTTCAAAAATTACAATTTGGAAGTTAGAATTGGAAATGTTTGACTATTATCTGGAAGTTGCGCAACTATTTCCCTTTTACTAAAATTAACATTATAAAATTGATTGAGTTAAGCTTTTAGTTAAAAATATTAAAAGCCCACAATATTTTATTAATGTAAATTAGGAGCGTCCAACAATTAAAGGTTGAATTGTATTTGTGCTGGGAAGTTTTAAACCTTAAAAAATGTTTAAATCGTTAAAATTTATTCTATAGGTTAAATAATCGTTAATTTGTAGGTACTAATTTTGGTAGCAAGTAGAAATATAAAATTGAAAAGTATGAAAAAATCCTGCTGAATAAACAAATTAGTTTTTAATTCAAGAAAAAATTAATTGTTGGAGTCGGCTACGTACAATTTTTGATTTAAAAAGTTAAAAAAAAACCTTTTGCCCAAAACTTATTTAGTTTAAATTGAAATCACACAGAATTAATTCAAATTTTCAAAAATTATTTTCTTTTCATTACCCTAAAAATTCGTATTTTTTAATATATATTTTACTTAAGGTACTTAGCTAGCTGATCTGTCTGTAATCATTGCTGCTGCTTTTATCAACCTTTCCTTAGTATAATGGTATGATAATCGATGTTCTCCAGTTACTACCTGCGAGGTATGTACTTGCCACTATATCCAGGCATTTCAGCGTTAATATTCATGGTGTCCTATAGCTTCATCCTCGAATAATTTCTTGGCTGAGTCTCTCTAAGCTTCTTGTATCCCGGCTGCATTGTATATAATTTCACTTTGCTATTTCTCATACTGAAAAAATCAGTACTTTAACCTCCCTTCATATTTTTATAAACAGTTTCTTGCTTACTTTAAAGTCGTATTGTATTTTCTTCTGTTCTGATTTTATTTTGAATTTTTTAGACCACTCTTTTGCCTTTTCTCTGTTTGTTTTTGTAATCATCTTTAAGTCTCTTTTTATTCTCGTCGCTAAGGTCTTTGCTGTTCCTTTTCACGAATGGCCGCACGAATTTTATCATTTCACCTAGAATCATCAGACGTTTCTTCGTAAAACCGCAGTACCACACACTTCAGTCTAGTCTATCACATCCTTGAGCATAGCTGATGCGTTCGTTTACTTTATTTTGCAAACTGATTCGCCGCACGAATTTCATCATTTCACCTAGAATCATCAGACGTTTTTTCGTAAAACCGCAGTACCACACACTTCAGTCTAGTCTATCACATCCTTGAGCATAGCTGATGCGTTCGTTTACTTT